>OY757937.1:69539059-69659059 GCA_963585895.1 Sepioteuthis lessoniana
ATGGTGCAAGCCTGTATAAATGTGTAGCAAAGAGAATGTATATATATATATATATATATATATATATATATATATATATATATATATATATATATATATATATATATGCACAAATGTACGTATGTCTGAGTCTCTATTTCTCTCTGTATCTCCATGTCCATGAGGTATGTACTAAGTTTGATTTAGTCTGACACAAGGCAACAAGTTTGGGGCACAGGGTGAGGACTGATACGTCTCTCTCTCTCTCTCTCTCTCTCTCTCTCTCTCTCTCTTGCTCACTCAATCGCTCGCTGTGCAAAGATTACCGGGTTCGGAAATGGAAACGGCCAGCCGAATTCAAAGCCTGAAGAGGCTACTATCATTTCACATAATGCTAATACTATTAAGAAATATATGCTTCCAACTATTCTCCTCAGCTATGTCAGTAGGGCAGACAGAACTCTTTAACATTGGTATTGCGACCAATCTAGTAAACTCTGAATGAATACCTATTAAACTCCTCCAAGACACTGACCTTGTGTAGCATCCTGTTTGAGCAGAGGTATTGAGTACACACACACACACATGTATATATATATATATATGTGTGTGTGTGTGTGTGTGTGTAGGACTCATGGTTATCTTTCCATGGCTATTTTGCTTAGCTTTGTGCGAACACTGGATGCCGGCTAGAGGACATAACAATGCAGATTAAAAATTCTAAAGTGATAGGCAACCAGTCTAGAAGAATCACACCTTTAAACAAAAAGGTTATCAACTAAAAACCAATCCACTCTCCTAAGAACAGATATTTATCTCGGAGTTTATTGAAAAGAAAGCACGCATAGATAATGATGATCCATCACACAATACATCTTCTCTTATCTTATAAAATACAAGGTTACTTTATGTGTGTGCATGTACGTATTAGTGTGTGTGTGTGTGTGTGTATATATAATACACAATATATGAGTTTGTGCGTGAGTGTAATTAACTATTAATCAACTCTTAAGGGTCCAATTTTTGTATGTGTGTTTATCTATAAAACAGTAAAAAGTCGTATTTTAAAACAATCTTATTTGTGTACGAGTGTTAAAATACTCTAAGATAATACATTCACTTAGCATGTTAATAATATAAATGTGGGACCTGCATTTGCCCTCAACCCGATCATTATAATTTTCAAAGTAAATAGCTCTTAAATGCTATTGATAGACTATTTTATTTAGCCGTTATTAATTACTACCTCTATCCCATAATTTGTTTCATACACGATTTGTGTGTATTTACCCAACCCCTCCACTGCGAACAGGATGTGACACAAGGTCAATTTTTATAAGTGGAGTAAAGCTGGTTTGAATTCAGAGTTTTTCTTTTCCGAATGTGATTGCCAAACCAAGGCTAAAAAGTCCAGCCTGCTAAACTATTTACCCATAGCCGACGGAGAGAGGTGGGAAGGTCGGATGGATTCATGCCTTTTCCCAAGGGCATTAGCACGAAGCGAAACGCAAACGGCCTTGTCCAGGTTTTGAACTCGGGTCGCCGGTTCCATTTAATATGATAACCGTTGTGCTAAGCGCGGTTCATACTGTATTTTTTTTTAAACGGGGCAGAGAAAGTATAATAAATTCTACAAGATGGTGTCGGTAGTCATCTTAATGGCTGCTGAAGGCGTCCTTTAAGCGAATGAACAAGTATAATAAATAAATGAAAATTAATATAGAGATGATTTTTAAACGGAATAAATCAAGAAGGGCATTCTTTATAATATAAAATGAAATAGAAGAAAAAAGAGCTATGGACCTTCAAGACGTAAAGATTATGGCTCTCCACAGCTTTCTTTTCAATAAACTCCGCGATAAATATCTGTTCTTAGGAGAGTGGATTGATTTTTAGTTGATAACTTTTTTGTTTAAACTTGTGATTCTTCTAGACTGGTTGCCTATCGCTTTAGAATTTTTAATCCGCCTTGTTATTTTTGCCCATAGCTAGATCGTGGGTAGTGGACCTTAAGTGCTAAGGGAATGTAAATAGACTCAATCGAGTGTTTTGAATAAATTCTCCAAAAGTAGTTTTTTTTCTGTACACTAAGGATTTGGGAATGTAATTCAGAGACTGCTTACCTCTGGTATTCCATCCAGATCTACACACCCCTGCTTCAATTCCCGATCTCAGTTAACATTTTTGAGGGTAAAGACTATGGAAGATGATATGCACTGGTATTAAATGAATCACTTCACTTATTGATCAACTATCTTTTTATAAATAGTCCATGACGACTACAAATTACGGGTTGGAAACAATGCAATACATATTTAACCCACATGCCATTTCTTACAGAGAATCTTATTGGAATGTTTGTCGTGTTTAAGAGGGGTCTCCGTAGCATAGTGGTTAACATGCTGGATTGTAACATCGTAGTAAGCAATTTCGAACTCTAATCGCGCTACAACGTTCACTTTAGGACAAATACCTTTTGGAAAGGTATGAACTCCCTAACCCCACGCAAGCTATGGGTTAAATAGCAACACTACCGCTCTTCTATAAGGATGGCTTTGGCATTTAATAACTCACGAAGTTTGATATGCCTTTAAAGAAAAAACTGAAAATGTCTTTAATTTTCTTAATTTTCATCAGTTCAAATACACACAAGAAAAATTGGTTGGTTGAGTTTACGGCATATTAACATCTTGTTGGGTTATTTCATGCCAAAGTCAATTTGACGATCATAATCTCCAATTATGTACCAGACATTGGCATGATGGTTAGAGTGTTCGTCAATGGCCCGGGAGACCGTGGTTCAATCCCAGGTCGAGTCCTACCAAAGACTCAAAAAATTGTACTTGATGCCTCCTTGCTTAACATTCAGCAATATAAGGTAGGGATCAAGGGTAAAGTAGAGCAATCCAGGGAAAGAAGTAGCGCCCTCCCCAACCCCCCTGTGTAGAAGCTATCGAAAACGGAGCCTTCGGGTCACCCTCGACTAAGATCGCCAACTTTACTTACATACAGTACAAAAGTATAAATTTACAATTATTTTAAGCAGTATACTTGAAAATCTCAAACAGATTTATGATGAAAACTTAACTAGAGTGGACCAAGAAATAAAGGTTAGTTTTCTTTCTTTAATGGCATATCAACATTGTAGAAGAAAAGGTTTGGTTTCTTTGTTTAATGGCATATCAATCTTTTTATGTTATTTAATGCCAAAGATATTCTCCTAGAAGACCAGTAGTGGTGCTATATAACCCATATCTGGGATGATAAGGGGGCTCATACCTTTCCTGAGGGTATTTGCCCGAAAGAGAACGTAATAGCGCGACTGGAGAACGAACCCGCTTACTATGATTCCGAAGTCCATCGCTTTAACCATTACACCACGAGGACACACCCTGTTATCGTACAATTTTACCAGTGGCTGTTAGGGATAAGAAAGTTCATATGTTTCTCTAAAGAAAATATATAAAAATAGATAATAAACCCACTGAATCTTTTAACCTTTATAACTGTAGATATGAATATAAATTTTATTCATTCAAAGTATACATAAAATCAAACAAAATATAAGTATTTAATGGATTTTCAAATTCATTTTAACGGTCCTCAAATGAGGAAATTGAGTTATAATGGTTTAATGTCTTGGGTCTTTACTAAAGGCATTCTTTTTGATGGACACACACACACACACACACACACACACACACACACACTATTGTATAACTCAGCGCAAAAACAGTACCAGTAGTTACTGGAGCACTTGGAACAGTCAATAATGACCTTAACAACCATCAATAACAGATTCCAGGTAAACCATTTAAAAGAGGCTTAAAACCGATCACATTACACCATCAGCCAGTTCCGTTTGAAAAATGATACTCAAGTCACTTGTTTGGATTTAGACTCAGGGGAATAGAGAATAAAATTATGATAATTAGAAGAAAAAAAGAGAGAAAGAATGATGATAATCAAGAGAATAATGAGGTATTTTTTTTTGTGTGTGCCACTGTGGACTTCCGCTTGATGACGTCACAACGAAGGTGTATATATGATGGTGCTTGAAAAGATCGTGATTTCTAACGCCGGAAGCACTTATAAAGTTACAACAGAATGTATCTTGACTTTTCACATGAAGCATTTAGCCAGAACTTTTGAGAGAGACTGTTCGTTGAATAGGAGAGATAGTGCCAACAATAAGAACGTTTGTGTTTTATATTTTTAACGATTTGGGCATATCAAAGAATTAGAGAAATACAGGAGGTTGCTTTTTAGAATCCCCCCATACCCCCCTCAAAAAACAAAAACGAACAAAACAAAACAAAAACCGTTTAGTTATTTTGACTGTGTCCCAAAAATAAAACAATTAAAATGTGACTGAGCCAATTGTTACCAATTACTGATAATCATTTAAAGACACTTTTAATTGAATTGAACCTTGTGGACATACCCCTTCCTTTCCTTCTCCCTTCAATCTCTCTTGGTATATCTTCTCTCGTTTACTTAAAAATAAAATACAATGTTACTTTATATATATATATATATATATATATATATATATATATATATAAAGTAACTTTGTATATTATACAGAACCAGTCAAATCATTTGGCCATCCTCAAAAATCTTTATTTCTTTTGGTAAAAGTGCTAGTTTTGATGAAATAAGTTAAGTAGAAAATTGTTTTTATTTATTGATACTAAATACATGTTTTCTCACTAGCTTTGACCTAAGTATATCCAGATATCTTTTAAAAAATTGATTTGAAGATGCTTTTCTTCTTAAGTGCTCAGCATGAACTACAGTGGATTATATTGTTAGGAGACGTAAGGAAACTGGATAAAACAAGACCAAAAGTAGGGCTAGTTGACTAAAAGCAACAAGAGCAGTGGACAATTTCATCTGAGTTACTAGTTTACATAACAGGTTGACTGCTTTAAACATTACTGCACAACTGAACCAATATCGTGAAAAAATTTCTGTCAATATCCAGTAAGAGGAGAAGACTCTGTGAATCTGGCCTATTTAACAGAACTGCTGTCAAGAAACCGCTGTTTCAAGGCAATGTCTAAAGGTTCCAGTGGGTCCAGGCGCACAAAGACAGGATGATAAAACAGTGGATTAAAAATCTTTTGGACGGTCGAATCAAAAGATTTTTGTGCGACAAAAAGTTAGTAGAAGAGCTTTAACCCCCTGTATCACACCAATCGTAAACCGTGGAAAAGGCTTTGTTATGGTACGGGGGCCTTTTGCCATATGCAAAGTCGGGGGTTTGCACTAGATGAAGGGCAAATTGAATTAGACCGGCTATCACAGCATACTGCAAAATGACGCGATCACGTCTCGAATGCATCTTGTGGGTCAAGGATTTGTATTCTCGTAAGATAATAACCCCAAGCATACTAGTAAACTACTAGAGGTACATTAACAACAAAGGGAAACTAATGTCTTGGCCGGCGCTGTCAGCGGACCCCGTTGAATTGGTTTGGGATGAACTTGACCGAAAAACCAGAGCTAAACCACCCACAAGTGCGTCTCAGCTCTGGGAAATCTTGTAGAAAAGCTGGGCGGAACTATCTTCTCTCTACTACCAGTTTTTGGTAGAAAGAATGCCGAGAATCTGTGAGGCAGTGATAGCGGCCAAAGTGTGTAATTTTGATGAATCAAAAGTTTATAATGTTTTTTGTGTCTTTTCTTTTTTTAATTTGTACTTATGTGTCTCCGGAAGACTTTTATTTAATATCATAAATAAAATATTTATGGTGCATAACTAGTTTCATTAAAAATAACACTTTTAGGATGAGAAATAAAAAATGTTGAGGTTAGCCAAAAACTTTTGACAGGTTGTATATATATAGGCGTTTGTGGTGTAATGGTTACCGTTGTAGAAAATGGACACGCTGGTACAAGTTCAATTCCTGAACGAGGCTGTTTGCATTTCCCATTGCGCTAATACCCTTGTAAAAGGTATGATTCAAACTTTTCTTCCACTAGCTCTAAGTATGACAGGCTGGGCTCTTTAACCATGGTATAGCAACCAGTCCAAGAGAAGGAAAACTCTAATTTCAAACTTGTTAAGCTCTACTCGTGCTAAGCAGTAGGTATATATATATATATATATATAAAATATGAAGCCGATTCTCTTGTAAGTTTGACTTTTTGAAAATGATCGACAAAAAATTAGTGTTAAGTTTTTTATTCAGCCTTTCTTATTGGCGAACCAAATATTGCAACTGTGGTTGCGGACACAAGTATCCAAAGTTTCTTTGACAAAAATTAAATGAATTATAAGTTGGCGACTCTAGTCGAGGCGACCCGAATACTCACTTTTCAATAGCTACTACACCGAAGAGAACGGGAGAGCGCTACTCCATTCCCCGAACAACTCCACTTTACCCTTGATACGTACTTCATGATGCTGAGTATTAAGCAAGGTGGCATCAAGTACCATTATTTTTTTTAGTCCTTGGTATGACTCGACCTAGGACTGAACCCAGAGTCTCCCTGATCATTGGCGAACACTCTACCCATTTGACCAATGGCCCGGGGCTTTTAATAGTTTCGCAAAGACCTTTAATAAAAAATATTTTCTAAACTAGATTTTTTATTTTATTTGATATATAAATAAAAATAAAAACAAGTATTTTTTTAAAAATAAAATATATTAGAATTTGCTTAATTATTCACAGACGGAATCGTTGAGAATTTAAAAAAAATCATGATTCTTGTATGGATTCTAAATTTTCAAAAAGATGTTGTAAATACGTTACCCTTGAAAAATATAAAAAGTAAATTGATAAAAGAAAAGAAAAAATTACGTCACACGTTTTGAAACAGAACGCTAATAATAATAATAATAGATAACTAAGAATTTTTTTTTCCTTTTTTTTTCTTTCATTTCCTCATTCGGATAAAAGTTTTGGATGAAACAAAACATCACATCGCCCTGAAGATGGTTCAACAAAAAAATGAAACAGTAAACGATGGCGTATTCATATATAAATAAATACACCCTCTGATTATCTTGCATTTTCGTATTTCATATTCTCATAACGTCGTATTTATTTCCATTTTTCTCCGATATATATATATATATATTAGATTTTTCATCATACAACGTGTGAAAGCACGTGCGATACTCTGCCCTTATCAGCCGCCAACCAGGGGTGATAACACAGTTTCGGTAGCTCAAGGCGGGACTGCCACTCCTGGCTCTATCAAGCAGCTTTTGCCACCGGACAGGGTATTAAGAAAATTATATATATATATATATATGCCAGATCAATTAAGAGCAAATACTACATTGGACATTAATCTTCATTTTTAGCGTGCAGTCTGTGATTTAAAAAAAAATAAAAACATGTTTACTTTCGGCCGTTGATGTTATTACGCGTTTACAGTAACCGTTTCTTACGTAATCACACGGGAATGGTCGTTCCGCGTGTATTTCCTTCATATATATATATATATATATATATATATTCGCAAGAAAAACTTGCTATTGTTTCCTGTAATAATCCTAACGAATTACTTAACAATAGGTCGGAAAAGTTTGGTTACTTGGTAGGTAAAGTATGACATCTTTTTTATTGATGCTAATTTTATTCTTTCTGGTGTCGTATAAATCCATTAAATGTAGCTTGGTCCAAGCCTTCTTTGGTCAGAATAATCCTGATACCAGTCAGACACTAGACTGACTGCTGATTGACATGATATATTTCGGCTGGCCTTGTTCTGACTACACGCATCTTTTCCCTGTGGCAGACTGTCTAGGATGCTTGATATGGCAGCCGGGGAGGACTAACTTATTCATCGAACCTCACGTGGCCGTTGCTCAAGGTTTTAACCCTCTCTGGAGGAGCTTGGTTTATCGCCTGACGCCTGAGTAGCCTCTTTTTAGGGGAATGCCGACGAGACTAGACGTATTTTTGGAGCCATCGGTCGTATCTGGGCTACAATCCTGTGCCTGGTACTCACATTAAAAAGGCCAAGTGCCATATTCGCTCTTAAATGATGTGCCCGCCAAATACCGTCAGAATTATCCTGATGATCTGGTTAGGTGAAAACTAGGTAGATTACTTGTGACTCTGTAGGTATTTGTATTTCACTCTATTTAGTGTATTGAGCACTCTTACGTTTTACTTTAGGAATTTCGTTAGCGTTTACCTTTCTTTTTTTTTTTTTTGACTACGCATTACGTTAGTCGTTTGTTATTTTCAAATGATACGCATGTTTTTTCTTTTTTTTATTGAAAAATTTTCCCAGATATCAGTTTGTGTATTATTTTTTGATTTGCAAATTGTATCATGTGGGTTTTTTCTCACCGTCAGAATAATAGAATGAGTATTAGAATCAAATAATATATATATATATATATATATATATATATATATATATATATATATATATATATATATATATATAAAGTGATGATTGTAGCATCTTTGCTAAAAGAAACATACTTATAGTGCTCTACGCGTGAGTATCCAACCACTTTAACCATCAGATTTTTTAGTGTCATATCCAGGACACTTGTTGCGGGGAGGGGACTTACCCCTCTGTGTAGATACAGTTGCTGTATTCTACAGCCCCATCGGACTGCATGTAATAGTAAAAAATAAAAGTTTTATTTCTCTTCCAAAATTGGCAAATATCTTTCAACAATACGATCTGGCGGGGTCATATTATTTCTTTTTTTTTTTTTTTTTGCAGGGCGTCGCATAATTTTTGGTAGGGTCAGATAATTTAGGAACCCCTTTTCTAAAACAACTAATTTTTGGCCGACCATAGTCAAAGGTGACCCAAAGGCTCTCTTTTCAATAGCTACAACACCAAGGATGTGGACACGACGCAGGATGTGGACACGGCGACACGAGTTCAAATCCTGGACGAGCCTGATTACATTTCACATAGCACTAATACCATTGGGAAAGGTATGAATCCAAATATTCTGCCTCCAGCTATGGGTAAATAGTAGGGCAGACTAGGTTCTTCAGCCTTGGTGAGGCAACTAGTCTAGGAGAAGGAAAACTCTGAATTCAAACCTGTTGAACTCCGCTTAAAAAATTGACCTTGTGTCATATCCTGCCCGAGCGGAGGGGTTGGTAAATAGGACCAAGGTGTTGAGGAGGTCGCTACTCCTTTCCCTACATTGCTCCACTTACCCTTGATACATAACTTATATTGCTGAATGTTAAACAAAGAGGTATCAAGTACCATTTTTTTTAGTCTTTGGTATGATTCGACTTGGGAGTGAACCCCGGTGTTCTGGACCATTAGCGAACACTCTAACCGTTATGCCAATTGGATTTGCAATATTTGTGTAAAGTGAGGTACAATATGGCAATCCCGGATACTTTTGCAGTGGTTATGAAGGTGACCATGCACAATGGACTGTGAGATGCCGAGATCGCCTGATACTCTGTCAGTGCTAATTCATTGGATTTGTATGTTCGGTTTAGAGTACGGCATAGAAATCGACGCCTACTTGACCTTTACTTTTTGTCGAGGTTCTTGCAACCAGGCCAAAATTTCTTCAACTATCTACTTATTTTCTGTGAAAAACTGCGCTTTAGTTTTTTGCAAAACAAATATTTTTGGTTAAATCTACGGCGTTAATGTTCATTTTGAAAACGTAAAGCATAAGTTTCATAATTAGACTGCGTTGCACGTTTATCTATTCAAACTTCAAATCAAACACAGAGTAAAGCTGTACATAACATGACAGCACACCAACTACCACAATACTGTTCAACATGTACTTTCGGCCACGGCTTGAAATGTTTTAGTCACGTGATATACACGCCGTAAACTAGCGCATATCAAGATATTTCACGACCTCTGACTTATCTAACTAGAAATCTGAGGGGGGTAATTTTGCAATTTCATTTATTCATTTTATTTATTTATACATATTTTTTTTTATTTTCACTTGACAGGACGTCAAAATATTTTAATGATGTGGAACTCGGTGTGCTTTGGCAAAAATGGGTCACAATGGCTGAGATGGACATTTGAAACCGAATTAAATTCTCTAAGACGAATACAAATGAATGCTGATGACTTCTAAGAATCGATGGAATCATTCTTTGTGGTAAGTAAATTTTCCAATAAAATATTTTATTCATTGGACAATAAAGACACTTACTAAGGTAAATATGCATGTTTAGACAAATTCATTATGCAAACAGTTAAGTTAACAAAAGATCTAGCAGCCAGAAGAGAGAAAAATTGGCAAAGTTCAACCTCTCGTCCCGTAGGCTTGGTGTAACAAGATATTCTTAATCTAGCACCCTCGGAATGAAAATACTCGCCGATGTCACCAGACTTGACCGGTCATGTAAGTGGAAGCAGAAGCTGGCCGGACGATGCCGCCGACGTGAGGTGAGAGTCGACGTGGAATTATCTGCGAACCCCAATAAAAGACTACGAAATTTTTCGAATCACCCGCTATTTTGCTGCTGGGGTGTGAGGAGACAAACATTTGTATGTATGGATAACGAATTAACCTTTCAAATACGCTAAGAGCTGGTTCCAAGTTAAACTAAGAAGCTAATCAACCTGTTGTGTCTGTCATCAATTTTCTCCTACAGCTAAAGCCGCTGAAAATAAAGCGAAAATAAACACGAGTTTTATTTTTGAGTTTCTCCTTTTATGAAGTAAAAAAAGCTTATAGCTTTAAATTTTAACCAACTCACTGTGAATATATATATATATATATATATATATATATATATATATATAACACTTAAAGAGTCAGAAGTAATCTACCTAAGTTTCTCCTACCGGATCATCGGAATTATTCTAACTAAAGAGGGTCGGCATAAAAATCATTTCTTTAATAAAACGGCAACCAAAAATATTTTCCCTCTTTAGTCCAAAGCACTGTGATCGAGGATTAATGATTGCTATGGTATACAATTTTCAAATCAGAAACAAAAAGAACACAATGTTATTTGTAGGAAAGTTATTAGCAGTCACATGCGTTCCATGTATATTGAGACATCCTATATGAATATATATATATATATATATAAACTACTAGTCAAAAGTATTAAGCCACCCTCCAAAACTTTTATTTCTCATCTTAAGGCCTGCAAAAGACTGGACAACAGACCAGTGGAATAAAGTTCGAAATACAGCCCCCTGTATCACGCCAACCATAAAGCATGGAGGAGGCTCTTTTATTGTGTGGGGGAGCTTTGCCAATTGCAAAGTCGAGAATTTGCAATAGGTGAAGGACAAATTGAACGAAACCGGCTATCGCAGCATACTGCAGCATCTCAAGATCCCATTTGGAACGTGGCTTGTGGTTCAAGGATTTCTATTCATGCAAGATAATGACCCAAAGTATACAAGTAAACTCTGCCAAAGGGTCATTAAAAGCAAAGAGGAACAGCACATCCTTTAACTGATGTCTTGGCTGGCGCAATCTGCGGACCTAAATCCCATTGAGCTGGCGTGCAATGAACTTGACCGAAAAATCAGAGTTAAACAACCCACAAGTGCGTTTCACCACTGGCAACTCTCGCAGGATAGCAAGGTAGAACTATGTTCACTCTACCTACTTTCTTTGAAGCAGTGATGACGGGTAATTTTTAAGAATCATAAGTTAAAGAATTGAGCGGGATTGTATTTCAGGGGACTCAGGAAGACCTGCATTTAGTATGATAAATAAAACCATTGTGGATCTTAACTTTTTTCATTAAAGATAACACTTTTAGGGTGAGAATGAAATTGTTTTTGTGGGTAGCCAAATACTTTTGACAAGTAGAATATATATATATATATATATATATATATATATATATATATATGAAAAATCTGATTAGGTTCTTATCTATATTTGTGTGTCTGTGTGGGTTTCTGTGTTACCATAACACAGAATAAAACTGCACACCATAGCGTGAACGATATTAGAACAATACTCTTAAAATGCTCATATAGAATAAAGTAATTTGCTGTACTGTCTGAAAAAGAATGATAATTTTGTGATATCTGCATTAACTCTGAAAATCGTTTTGTAATCATCTAAATTCTCGATGTAACGGAGATGCCTATAGATTGCTAATTAGAATCCTTCACTTCTTCCTGAATTGAAGGGTCAGCATCATTATGGACCGCTGTTATAAAAGGAACTCAACGAGTTCGTAGGTCATGAAGTGTTTACTAGAAGTGTCTGAATCAATAGAAAAATAATTTCAACGACTTGTCAACCTGTCTGGATTATTCTATTCCTAGATGTTAGGGAACAGCGTTCATCGAATATTTTTAAGTAGTTGTTCTGTATGAGTTTTTTGCACACAGTACGAGGAATTTTCAAGAATCTACGACAATTTTAAATGCCTGTACAAAAAAGTCTGGAAACTTATTGAATGCACCACGTAATATGACATCAAGTATTCCTATCTAATACAAATAATCTGCCCACTGTTGTATAGTTGTAAATGTTTTATCGAATACGAATAATCTTTAAGCAGATCTCTTTGACCCCGGGATGAGACCTTGATAGGTACTATCACTGCAGGTCAGAGTGGGCTTGGGAGTAATGTCGATGAAGTGGGGACTCCCTATTTCCCAGATCTACAAAAGTAGAGCCTCATTATTTGATGAAGTTTATCATCAGGGGACTCTTTTTTGTGTATGTATATTGTGCGTGTGAGATGTGGTCTTAACTCTCCGCAAGAGATACAGTCAGCGTATTTTAATCTCCGTTGACACAGTGATCACTAGAAGTCCCATAACTCAATGTTTTCCCATTATGCATCCTCAATATGGTCTACGACAAACATTGACAGTTAGATCAAGTATAAGCAATATTTGAACAAGCACCTTCTGTTTGTGATAACAGTTAATCCAGAGATTCTGAGCTGGCATGATTTTAGCTCTTAAACTTCTTTTATCGCATTAAGATATTGCTGTTGAATTTTGACCGTCTAACACCAGCCAGTCAACTACCGAAATCCACCCGTCTTCTGATTTCTTCAGACAATGAGTGACTATGACTTCCACGCATTAAAAAACATGCGTCGCCTCTCTATTCATTCAGGGCTGTATATTTACAATGACTTATGTTAGAAAACTGAAACTCGTATAGATTTATCCAGAACTGACTTGCATTCCGATCATTCTGGCTTTCTTATCTCACCTCTGGGCCTCAGCGGTCCCACTTAAAGTGATTGTATTGAAAGAATTCAAGAAAAAGAAAAACACCAATGATGAATCCTAAAAGCCGTCGCTATAGATTACTGATTAACATTTTCACAATTCGATATGGTATATAACGGGATTATAATACGTCTTTCTTTTGTACAATTGATAATAGGCAATGTATACTGAAACTGACAAGCTATGCGACACCATGTTTAAATGCGACGTTGTCAAAAAAACTAAATCTTTCTTGCTCTTTGTTGACTATAAATATATTTGCTGTTAATACTTTGATGAGCGAAGTATCAAGAACAAATACATTCATAGTAAATTTGACGCATAAAAATCAAGGTAGCTGAGGAGTAGTGAATGAAGGACGGTTTAATTCGCTGTATTAGACGACGGCCACTAAATTATCGTTATTATGGATTGAAACTAAATGGTTAAAGGTGGCCTGAAGGGAACCGAGAACTTCATATAGGTTTTCACTAAAAAGAGAAAATTCAGAGATAATGAAACTGTTTTTTTTTCAATATATATATATATATATATATATATATATATTTGATTAAACAATATAGATATCCTTTGTCTACCCATTTTGTATTATTCTTTTGTTTTCGCCGTATTGATTTTCTGGTAACCAGTGGGAATTGATTAATTAACTTCCTATGATTAATCAGTTCCCTATTACTTTCTGTTCGACCTTGGTTCATCATCAGGGGTGTGTATATTACAAAAGCGACCTTTGCATGTACATTATTACTTAGTAAGTATTGAGTGTTTATTATTTATACTGGTGCGTTGTTGTAGCGATTATTTCTAAATTTAGTTATATAAATAGTAAAATTAGCTAAGGAGATATGAATACATTAGTACAGGATTCGAAATTGATTCTATTGATTTTAGCTTCAAAAATCTGCAATTTCGCTTGTTATTTTGCTGTTCTAGTATTTTTGTGTTTTCGGTGAAGAATTTCCTGAAAATCAGTTTTTGGGCAAGAATGTTTTTTTAGATGTTGAGCTATTGAACTAGTGTCAGAGAGATGCATCTTGAGTCGTCTTGATAGGGTAGTTGAGGTTAAACCAACGAATATATTGTACTAGGGAACTAATTAATAATGGGAGGTTTATTAGCCAATTTCCGCTGGATACCATAAAATCAATGCGGCGACTCGGAAGGATAAATATAAAAATGTGTAGACAAAAGATGTCTACATTGTTTAATCAATTATGTATTAAAAGAAAATATTTCGCATCGTATTTTTTATTAGGGTGATCCCTGTGGTGTCGTGGCTAATTTACTGGATTTCAATATCGTCGAATGATCGAACTCCAGTCACGCTATTCCATTCACTTTCGGTACTCATACCCTTGCGAAATGTTCGAACTCTCTTATGCCTCCAACTCTGAGGTAAATAGTACCACTCTTGTTCTGGCATTAAATAACCCACAAAGGTCGATATGCCATAAAACAAAGGAACAATTATCATTTGTCAGCTTATTTATTGGTACATGTGAAAAAAAGTTTATCCTCTAATTGTGCTAATTCCATCAGTTTTGACTGGTTTAGTATACGAGGATTATTAAATAAGTTTTCAGACTTTTTCCGTATGGGCACTTTTATTGATAGTACACACATGAAACTCTAGTCCCCTTCGAAGTAATCTACTCCGGCTGCAATGCACTTCTTGTACCGTTCCAACAACTTCTGGAAAGCCTCATGGAAGTCCTTTTGAGTGAATGTGTCTATGACCTTCCTCACAGCCTCTTTCATCTCCCAAATTGTCTCATAACAACAGCCTCTGAGCTTAGGGAATAACAAAAAGTCACAGGGAGCAAGGTCTGGACTATAGGTAGGGTGAGGAACTGTCTGTGACAACGATGGAGTTGTTACTGGTGCATTTTCCTGGTGGAAAAGCCACTGGGCCCATTTGAAGAGTGCTGGCCTCTTCCGACGGAATCTCTGGTTGAACTCCCTTAAAACCTCAATATAGTAACCCTAACCCTAACCCTTTGGCCAATCAACTCTGGTGTATTGACTTTTTTACTCGTCCCACACCTCTCATCATCCCTCACAGACTCCCTGCCTTCCTTGAATCTCTTATGCCACACAAAAACTGATACTCGACTCATGCAAGATGCTCCAAAAGCAGTCTGAAGCATTCCATACGTTTCTGTGGCATTTTTCCAAGTTTAAAACAGAACTTTATTGCATATCGTTCTTCTAAAGTGTCAGATTGCATTTTTGAAATTCACCAGCTGTGACAATCAGGCTTTAGTAGGGTGTATTCTAATTGCTGCTGTAGCTTTTCATTTGAACCTGAAATCATAAAAAGATGTATAGCAATAACATACTGAATTTTTTAGAGTCTACGACAATTTTCTATGCCTGTACAAAAAAGTGTGGAAACTTATTGAAGGCACCACGTATATATTTACTTATCCTCCTATTTACCAACCCCTCCGCTCGGGCAGGATATGACACAAGGTCAATTTTTAAGCGGAGTTTAACAGGTTTGAATTCAGAGTTTTCCTTCTCCTAGACTAGTTGCCTAACCTAAGGCTGAAGAACCTAGTCTGTCCTACTATCTACCCATAGCTGGAGGGAGAATAATTGGATTCATACCTTTCCCAAGGGTATTAGTGCTATGTGAAATGCAATCAGTTAGATTGTCAAATGTTAGCGGGGAATGTGGTCGCAGAAATTTTTCAATAATCAACACTACTAATTGTCTTTAATTGGAATCATTTTGAGATGAGGCTTCTTAATCTGAGAATTAATTTTTTATTTATTGCGGACTTTTTGTCCTCATCTTGGTAGTTTTTGTGTTATTTCTTCTTCACTACGTTTCGGCCAAATTTCACCTCTGGCCGTCTTCAGGTGATTAACCGCGATCTCGGATAGGAATGCTGAGTTTTGTAACCGTATCCCCAGTAATTACTGCCTTCCATAGTTGTTGTCTATCACACCACGTTTTTGACCAAGTAAACCTCTGGCCAGCTTGGATAGGAATTGAAACCGCTATCTTCTGACAATGCTCACCTGGAACCGTAGAGACTCAACGCCTCTATCCGCTGTGCCACGGGCCCCGAAGATGAGGACAAAAAGTCCGCAATAAATAAAAAATTAATTCTCAGTCAACACTACGTTTCTCTGTTTCTGTAGCATGGGACCGAGTCCTGATGCCGGATGTAGAGTCTTCCGGCAGCCACTCTTTCGGTCCAGGCCAGCATTTCCTTCTCCAGTCGCTTGATGTAGGCCTCGATGATGTGTGTGAGGCAATGTGAAAAGATGAATGGAGGCATGTCACTATTGCTTGTGACCACCCCAAACACCATAATATGAAATGAGTGTTTGGTTTTCATCAATACGAATATAAATCAATCTTCAGCCTGATAGGCTAAAATTCTTAAACTTTCGTATTTGATCTTCAGGGTGAATGGTAAGCAGTACAGTATGCCGTTGAAACATTTCTGGAGGAGTGAATTGCGTTATCATGCTCCTTTCCACACAGATAGTGCCCAACAGACTCGAGTTTGAGACACTGTAGACAAAGCTTGAAAAAATAAAGCACATTTGAGAAATTAATAATTTAATATAACGATATTTTAGCCATCTTAATCTGTGTATATATATATATATATATATATATATATATATATATATATATATATATCAGTTTCCTTTTTATTTCCGCTTTTGGTCCTGAATTCTTATTTTAATTAATATGGAATAGAACTATTATTATGGTATATATATATATATATATATATATATATATATGTGCGTGTGTGTGTGTGTGTGTGTGTGTGTGTGTGTGTGTGTGTGTGTGTGTGTTTCGAATCACAGCACTTCTGCCGTTCTATATAAGAAGATGGAAATTTAAGTAATCGGACAACTGCGTGACCTCTGATCGAGAGGACTTGGCAATGTTTGCGCACATGAGATACTTCATTTCATTTGGCTGATTGAGGGATTCATTGATTTTAACGGCCTGACAAGCTATGTTGAGTTATTTTATGCATTCCAAACACTGATTTGGGAAATATCAAAAAACTAAAGCCCTTTAATAAAAAAAAAGTAAATAAATTATTTACTAATCTTTGACTAGTAGTTCACAATATCAGATTTACGGATTTCTAATCATGGCCTGCTTATTAAACTTTACACCCTTCAAGACACCTGACACGAACACGCATCTTCTTTTACTCAGGATTCTATTTTAGCTCGTCAGCTTCTCTACTGCATGAGCTACAAGAGAAATGTATTGGAGAAAGAAGGGAACACAGGGAAACGTGAAATAGAAAAAGGGAGTGAACAAGTGTAATATATATATATATATATATATATAGAGAGAGAGAGAGAGAGAAAGAGAGAGAAAGAGAGAAATAGAGATGGAGCAACAAAGGGAGATACGAACCCACTTGTTAATGTCTGGTAGCATTGTTTGTTAAACAGTACGCCACACGAGGTACCCAAAGAATAAGATTTTCAGACACACAAGAACTCATACTTCCTTTTTCTTGTGCGGCGTTATTTAGTGCATCTGCTGTTCTATTGAATTGAATAAGAGAAAGAGTCGTAGAGAGCGAATGAAGGAGAGAGAGAGAGAGAGACTGATAGCCAGAATAGAGGAGATGTAGTCAATTATTTGCACAGTGATTGTCCCCTCACGTCGTGTAATAGTTAGCAAGCTTGATTAGCAGGTTATTATTCGAGAGTTCGAATCTCACAAAGTGTCCCGTACTTCTGGTCTTGTGCCACAACTAAACTAAGTTTAGTAAATAACTATTTGGTAAGTAAAAAAAAGTCATAGACTAGAGACTACAAAAGAAAAACACGAAGATGTTATGAATCGGTTAGAAAGAGAATTACTCCCACCCCGCCCCCCCCAAAAAGGAAAAGAAAAAGAAACAAACAAAACAAAACAAAACAAAACAAAGTAAAAAAAAGTAAATGAAAAGAAAAACAAGACATTCTGAAAGATCGAAAGAAAGAGAAATATAGTTTTATAATATATTCGTGCGTGTCAACGTCTGACCCCGTTCCCAAGAGAGTCAGTTGCGCCATTCCGTTGTATCCCACGAAATACTAGAGTGCGAAAAGGGAAAATTATCTGACTGCATATTTCGCATAAATCGTAAGGATGTCTTTTAAAATGCTTCCTCTGCTAATTTAGGCACACACTTAAGTGGAACTGAGACCAAAGATCTCCTCTTCGCAGACCAACCCCCCAAATAATAATAATAATAATAATAATAATAAATGCACAAGAGGCTACAAATTTACAAAGTTGCAGGAAAAGCTAAACTACCTCATCTATATAAATAATATTAAGATAATAGCCAAAAATGAAAATTAACTAGAAACCTTTACATAAACTATTAGAATCTTAAGCCAAAATATATGAATAGAATTTGGCTTTGATTGATAGATTTATTTAAGATTTTTCATTCTTAGAAGTCGGGGAATTGTATCCATTGTAGATTCCTATTCACATTTTTTGTGAAGTTGTTTCTTAAAAGGACTTTTTTTCGTTCGTGGTTCTATCTAGTAATTTAAATGTTTACACAGACCTAGTAAGTTGGCCGACCGTTGACAAGGGAGACCCGTTGCGCAATTTTCAATAGATACTACATCAAGGTGTAAGGGAGGGTGCCACTCCTTTCCCAGGATTGCTCCACTAACCCTTGATCAGCACCTTATAATGCTGTAAAACAAGCAGGCATCAAGTACCTTTTTTGAGTCTTTGGTAGGACTCGACCTTGGATTAGAACAGGGCCGAGTCATTAGCATAATGGATAAAGTGTTGAAAAGGGAGCCTTCTGGTCGCCCTTTACTACGGTCGGTTAACTTACTTAAATGTATTTGACTCATAAATCGAAACCTAACACTTACTACTATTCAGAGTTAGAGTGAACCTGGGAGTAATGGGAATGATCTTCAGTTTTTCAGAACTGAAGCCTCATCATCTGATGCTATTGAGTGTCATTCACAGGGAACCCTTTTAAAGGGGGTCTTACCCATTTAGAGAGTCATGAATTCGGCGTATACTAAGCCCGCCGACAGGGCCGATGAAATTTGTGATTAAAAATGAACTAAGCTTTTAATGAAGAAAGGGAAAATAGAAACAGCTGAAAGACTATAACTGCTTTATCAGGGAATAATCCAGACATTGGGAGACGAAGAAAACTACAAATTGCTGGAAATATAAGCAGAGAGATGAAATCAAGCAAATAGAGATGAAAAAAAATGTTAAGAAGGACTACTCCAGAAGAAAAAGAAATTAGTGCGAATCCAATCTCTGCATTAAATATCTGATCAAAGAAATAAATACCTGGGCAGTCCTTTTGTAAGATACTTTGGACCATTCTTAAAATGAGTAAAGGAATAACTTCGATAAGCGGACCAAAAAAACAAAGAAATTGGTGACCATGCACGAAACCGAGAGATGACATAAACAGACTATATTTACCGAGAAAAGGAGGAAGAGGATTTTCCAGTCATGTGGATTGAGGAGATGCAGCAATTTATGGACTCGAGAAATATGCAAAAAAAGTGCAGAGAAAGACCAATTACAGCAGCGACAATATCAATATCAACAGAAATAATTTATGGAAAGACAGAACAACAACCAAATTGAGAAAACAAAAATGGAAAGAAAAACAACTGTATAGATACTTCAAGCGACGAGATAAGAAAACGACGCACCAGATGAACTGGAAATGGCAACAAAATGGTAACCTGAAGAGAGAAACTGAATCTCTTTTGATTGGAGAGCAAAATAAGGGCTTAAGAACTAAATATGTAAAATCTAAAATCGATAAGACTCAGGATAATCCATATTTACCAACCCCTCCGCTTGGCCAGGATATGACACAAAGTCAATTTTTAAGCGGAGTTTAACAGGTTTGAATTCAGAGTTTTCCTTCTAGACTAGTTGCCTCACCAAGGCTGAAGAACCCAGTCTGCCCTACAACTTACCCATAGCTGGAGGCAGAATAAAACTCAGGATAATATGAGAGAGAGAAAGTGAGAGAGAGCAAGAGAGAGAGACTGAGAGCAAGAGAGAGAGAGAGAGTGAGAGAGAGAGTGATTGTTGGTACAGAGGGAGTACATGAAATGGTATGACTGGGTGGAGAAAGTGATCCACAAGGAATTATGCAAGAGAGTGAAGTTTAAACATAGGTATAAATGGTATCTGCGTGGATGAGAATCTGTTCTTGAAAATGTGACACACGAAATTCTCTTGGATCATGTGATAAAAACGGTTCATTTAATTCTTTCCAGAAGACCAGACCTAGTTTTTGTTAACAAAAAGAAAAGAAATTGTCGACTGGAATATTTCGCTGTAAAGGAAAAAGAAATCCTGAATAAATGCCAAAAAAAAAACAAAACTTGCGAGAAAGCTAAAAAAAATCTTTGAAAAAAAAAACATGAAGGTATCAATGATGCGAATCAAAATCAGAGGCTTTGGAATAATTTCAAAGAATCTGGTAAAGATGCGTGGAAGAATTGAAACTGTCCAGATTTGCTGTCACTTTGACTAGTGAAGGCCACAGTAGTGAAAACTAACAAATAATAATAAAAACCTCATAGGCGAGAGATTACATAAACAGACTATACATGTCAAGAAAAAGAGTGAAGAAGACTCACCGATTTGAGAATTGCGTAAATGCAACAACTCAAAGACAAGAAGAATACACAAAAAAAGACAATAGTGAAACATCAAACTAAGAAAACAAAAATGTAAAGAAAAACAACTGTAAAGATACTTCAAGCAACAAATTGGTGAGTTTGCACACAAGATGACTTGGATACGGGAAAGATATGGTAAAATCTGAAGAGAGAAACTGAATCTCTTTTAATGGTAGCATAGAATAATTCCGTAGGAACCAATTTTATCAAAGCGAAAAATGATAACAGAATAGCAAGTGTAGATTATGTAGAGATCGAAATCAAGCGATTATTCATATAATAAGTGAATCCAGGAAACAGTTGACACGACTGGATAGGAAAGGTGATCCATTGGAAATTGTGCAAGAGATTTAAATTTGACTATATTACAAAATGGTATATGCACAAATTAGAATTCATACTAGAAAATAAGACGCATATAAATTCTCTAGGACTTTGAGAAATAAACAATCACTCAATCTTAGTTAGAAGACTCGAACATGTATTAATTAACCAGAAAAGAAAAAGAACTTGTAATCTGATGAATTTTGCCGTTATAGTGTGAAATGAAAGATATTGAAAATGTAGACAAGTACTTGGATCTTGCTGGAGCACTGAAAAATCGGTGGAATATGAAGGTGATGGTGATACCAATAATATTTGGTGCAAAGAAAAGTCCCCGAGGGTTTTGAAAAGAGCTTAGTGGAATGGTAAACCAGAAGAAGAATCAGATCCTTTCAGACTGCAGCATTATTGAAAAAAAATCGGCTAGAATATTAAGAAGAGTGTGAATACATGAGAAGATATGCTATCACTCAGGTTCCAGTGAACGATCATAAGATGACGATGAGATAGAAAAATAATAATAATATTGTACTTTGCGGAACTGCTCATCTCAAGAGAGCCCTATCAATGTGAATTGAAAAATAAGACCCAAAAGATGCAGAAATATACAGAGAGTGGATATTATTACAACCTTCACTCATTCTAGGTCTTGGGCAAGTGAAGGGTTTTAAAAAGTCGAAAGTAAAAAAAAATATAATAATAATATTGTACTTTGCAGAACTGCTCATCTCAAGAGAGCCCTATCAATGTGAATTGAAAAATAAGACCCAAAAGATGCAGAAAAATACAGAGAGTGGATATTATCACCACTTTCACTCATTCTAGGTCTTGGGCGAGTGAAGGGTTTTAAAAAGTCGAAAGTAAAAAAAAATAATAATAATTTTGTACTTTGCCGAACTGCTCATCTCAAGAGAGCCCTATCAATGTGAATTGAAAAATAAGACCCAAAAGATGCAGAAATATACAGAGAGTGGATATTATCACAACCTTCTCTCGTTCTAGGTCTTGGGCAAGTGAAGGGTTTTAAAAAGTCGAAAGTAAAGCTGAAAATTAAATAATAATAATGGTAATAATACCCTGGGACTTTGAGATTGAAACAGATCATCCAATTCCAGACAGAAGACTACACCTAGTGTAAATTTAAAAAAAGAAAAAAGAAAAAGAAAAAAAGAGAACTAGTCACATAGTGTATTTTGCAGTTCCAGCAGACCACTGTGAAAATGAAAGGAAACGATAAAGATTGACAAAACTTGGATTTTGTCAAATTTTGTGGTTTACTAAAAACTGCGGGTCAAGAATTATCAGAATTGATGTTCCAAAAGTATTGAGAATTGGCACGAACGAAGTCCAGTCGAAGTGCTCAAATCTCGTCTCTATACACATCTTCATTTAAACTTTGAATTTTAAACTGAAAAGAAAAGATTCGATCTTGGTACTTTTTGATCACACCTCGTATATACTAACAGAAAATATCCTAGAGGATAAAGCCGATTTCGATTGAGGTGGACTATGTGCATAATTAATTGTGGATAGTAGATATTCATATCAAAGTAAAAGTAAAGTTGGCGACTGTAGTCGAGGGCGACCCGAAGGCTCCCTATTCAAAAGCTACTACACCGAGGTATAGGGGAAGGCGCTACTCCTTTCCCTGGATTGCTCCACTGTACCCTAAGAATGTTTTTCGTGATATTTCGAAGAAACCTTTCCTCTTTTGTCGATTCAAAAATGACCAAGAAATCGGTGGGATGTCGTCAACAGGAAGCAAGTCAGAATTGAGTCGTCATGTGTTGCTGTCTGATCTGTGTTTGAAAGATGAGGCGTCTAAGTTACAGATATGTATCTATTTCTTTTTGATGTGGCATTTCACTTTGCCGTTCAGGTTCCCCTGAGATGTTTGTAGCCTAAATTGTTTGAGGTTCCTCTATGGAAATATAATCATTCTTATATCTATATTAAATTAGTGTTTATGTAAGTATGATTTTTTTAATTTGCTATTTTTGTATTGTTTTTTTTTATTGTTGTGGTGAGGTATATTAGGTTATTTATTTGAAAAGTGTCAATACCCCTTTAAAAAACTGATATCTAGATTAAGTCTCTGCGCGCGCGTGTGTGTGTGTGTGTGTGTGTAAAACTTGTTGATCTTTTTCATTTCTTGTTTTCTTAGTATGTGTACGGAACAGAACCCTGTGTCTACTAGGACGCATTTCCTGTTGTCCAAAATGTGTCCAGACAAATTAAAGTGGTTGGCCACAGAGGAGTGTGTGGATTTTTCGAGGATGGCTTGTCTGTGGTTGTTGAATCTCTGGCGGAAGCTGATGTCAGTTTTCCAGAAGTAACCTCCGCTGTTGCATTTAGTTCAGAAAATGTAGGATAGTATATCGGGGCTATCACCCGAAAGATTAGGGGTTCAGAATAGGAGTTCGGATTAGGGACCTGGATTATAATGTTGGTGTTAGGTATGGGAAGAGAGAAATCTAAAACTTGGTGTCTGCTGACTAAGAAATAGGATATGTTACACATGTGATTGCTTTGGTGTTATTTGTTATGAAAATTCTTTTTAAATGAAGAAGTCAAGATAGATTGGATGGTTGTTGTTTAGCGTTGACAGGTGGTTTATTTGCAAGTCTGTTTTGAGGGGTTGGAAATCATTAATGTGAATAAGTTTTGTTATATGGCCCAAGTCAAATAGCAAAGGGGTTCGAGTATTACGGTTACTGGATTTATACGGTTAAAGTTTATGTCTGTTCAAGATTGAGGCTTTTTCAATAGCTTCTTTATTATGTTTATGTGTTAATTACCGCGAATGAATTGTTGAATTAATAAACTTAGAGGGAGTCTGAGTAAGTACGTTTAATATGCAAATAAGAATGAACTTTTTTAGATTGAGTGGGTGACAGCCATTGAAATCAAGATATCTGTGGTTATTAGTGGGCTGAGTATACAAGGATGTGGAGATACGGTTTTTCAGCTTATGTACTAGTACATCGAGGAATAGGAAATGTTGTTATGTAGATTTGATGGTGCTTTGGTAGTTGTTTATGCATTTGTAAAGTTCAAAGAATTTGATTTGTCCACTTGACCATAAAAGGAAAATATCATCTCTATATATACAGTAATGTATTGATTTTAGAGAGTATTTGATGAGGAGTTTATTTTCTAGTTTGTGCGTGCTTTTCTTGGTATAACTAGTCGCTATTTTTGTCCACATTGCCTTTCCTCCCAATTGCAGATACTGTTGGCCCTGGAATCGAAAGGTGTTGGGCGTTAGAATGAATTCTATGATAATACATATGTTCTGTGCTAGGTAGTCTTGAATATTTTCTACGAGGAGAAATTCTCGACATGCCGGGACTCCCTCTTCATGAAGGATGTTTATATATAGGGAGTAGACATCCATGGTCACTAGGAGTGCTTTATATGGGAGTCCTCTTATTTGTAGAAAATGTTTTAGGAAGAATGTCGTGTTCTTGATGTATCTGGGGATGGTAGGTAGCAGGGTATTGAGGATGTGGTAGATATATTCAGATATTGACTCTGTAAGGGTACTGATCCCGGACACGATATTTTGGGAGTGTGTGATTAGGCAGTTGTGTTTATTGGCGGAGAGTGTGATTGAGTTTGGGTTTACTGTAGTTGGATAAGTGTTTTTTTCGATGAGCTTTGGAAGTTTAGGTTTGGTTTTGATTTGGTCTTATGGCATATCAACCATTGTAGGTTATTTAATGCCAAATACTTTTTATACACATATAGATTTTTTAAACATTTTTTGTAGAAAACATTTTTTCACACTTAAATGGTTTCACTTATTTCAATCTAATACAAATAATTCTATTTACTGTTAATCATTTTTTTGTAAAGTTGAACGTTTTCAATTATTGCTATGCCTCGCAAACAATTCAATTAAATATCAGTCATTTGTTTACACGCAGTTAAATGTAAAAATAGTTCTATTTCAAACAAGTCTGTTTAGCATTATGGCATATCGACCATTGGAGGTTATTTAATACCAAATCCATTTTTATACATATGAACAGTTCTATTTAAAAAAATTCAATTCAGCATAAATATATTTTTTGTTCACACTCAGTTATATGTCAAAACAGTTCTATTTCAAATAATTCAGATTAGCATAAGTACACAGTTTTGTTCTATTTGACCCATAGATAGGACCCTATCAGGTGCTACCACTCCGATCAGAGTGGACCTGGGACTGATAGCAATGATGAGGTACTACACATTCCCCAAAGGTCCAGTATTAGTGGAACTTCACCAACATATTCTAGTCTTCCAGCCGACAGGGATGACATACTTCAGTATATATATATATATATATATATATATATATATATATATATATATATATATATATATGTGTGTGTGGGGGGGTATTTAACTCATTAGAAATGTAGAATGATTTTTCTTTTTAATTTCATCAGAGCAAATTAGATGTTACAATTATTTTCCATCGGTTTATATATCTATATGTACGTGTGTGTATATCAGTATGTCATACGTATATATATATATATATATATATGATGCATGTACTATCTATCGATCTGTCTATATATGTGTGTGAGTGCTTATCTAAGTTTATGTCCTTATCACGAATATCAATTGTGCATACACACGCATATATATACTCATATTCACACACACACACACACACACACACACACACACACACACACACACACACACACATATATATATATATATATATATAAACAGACGCATATATATACACACACATATATATACACATACAGAGAAACACACACACACACAGAGACATATATATATATATATACATATACACAGACGCATATTATACACGCACATACTCATACAGAGAAACATACTCACACACACAAACACAGACATATATATATATATATATATATATATATATAATGAGAAAACATCCATCTGAAGTGTTACATTCCAACCTTTATAATGACAGACATGCCCGTGCAGCAAACCTGGTAGAGAGCAAGTTATTGCCAAACTATAAGGTACATAGACTTTCAACTAAATCTCAGGTGTCGACACGTTTTTCTTTTGGCTGGTGTCAGAGGTAGAGTGGCGTGCTTAACGGGATTGGAGTGGCAGGGTACAAATATGAAGTGAGGATTTCTGGTGTTTTGTCTTCGGATTACAATTTCAGATACTTTGGACGGGGAGGCTTTTTATGTGATTTTATTGCTTTGTTTGCGAAGATATTTTTTTCGACTGGCAGACGCTTATTCCGGAATTGGAAGATATTTTGCTTTTTGTTTCCTTCTGCTTGTTCCTTATCCGTCATTTTGTCTTTTGTTGTTTCATTTATATTGTCTGTGATTGGTCAATCATTCAATGACGTGACAAAAATAAATTCGCTACATCGTTTCGAAAAACTCCAATTTGATTCATATATTTTTATTCTATATAATCATCTTGATTTTCTTTAATATCTATATTGGATATAAATATATAATTTTATAAATTCATTATTTTTTAAAACTTAAAATAAAAAGTTTTTGCTTTGGAATTACTTTAATTATTTCTCTCTGCAGGCTCAAGCTTAGAATTTGCTGACTGTAGAGGAATAAGATCCTCCCGGAATAAAAAAATAATATACTTGAATCCTAGCGCTAGAAGCATTTTCATCAGAATAATAATAATAATAATAATAATAATAATAATAATAATAATAATAATAATAGAAAAGAAGGATAAGTACCTCGACCTTGCTAGAGAATTAAAAAAACTGTGGAACATGAAAGTAACGATTGCGTCAATTGTGATTAGTGCGTTTGGCACAGTAACTAAAGGATTATTAAAGGGCCTGGAGGACTTGGAGGTTGGCGGACGGGTAGAGACTATCCAAACGACAGCATTGATGAGGTTGGCCAGAATACTGAGACGAGTCCTGGAGACTTGAGGAGACTTAATGTTACTCAAACTCCAGTGAAAGACCATCAACTAATACTGACGTGAAAAACTCTAGAGGAGTAAATAAATCAACAATAAAGAGAAATTGCAAAATTGTCGACTTTGCTGTCCCGGTTGACCACAGAATAAAACTGAAAGAATGTGAAAAGAAAAGATTAGTACCTTGACCTTGCAAGGGAATTGAAAAACTATGGAACATGCAGGTGACAATTATACCAATTATAATTGGTGCGTTTGGAACAGTAACTAAAGGATTATTAAGAGGACTGGAGGACTTGGAAGTTAGCGGACAATGGAGACCATCCAAACTACTACATTATTGAAAACGGCCGGAATACTGAGAAGAGTCCTGGAGACTTGAGGAGACTTGCTGTCACTCAAACACCAGTGAAAGACCATCAGCTAACGCTCATGTGAAAAACTCTAATAATAATAATAATAATAATAATCGATACAACGACTCGAAGATGACATAGAAAGGCGCAGAGGAAGACTGATTACTGCGACCAGAAACAGTGCAGGCGACACGAGGATCAGCAGAACAAAAATAACCAGAAAACAGCAAAAGGAAGAAAAACAACTGTATGGACGTTTTAAGTGACTAACAAGTGACATCTCGCACGAGAAAACATGGACGGGGCTAAAAAGCAAACCCCAGGCGCCAAACAGAATCTCTTCTAATAGCAGCACAAAACAACCCCATAAGGATCAACTATGTTAAAGCGAAAATATATAAGACGCAACAGAATAGCAAGTGTAGGTTATGTAGTGAAAGAGACAAAACGATTGAGCACATAAGTGAATGTAGCAAACTAGCAGAAAAGGAGTACAAGACTAGACATGACTGGGTGGGGAGGGTGATCAACTGAGAATTATGCAAGAAAGGGTAATTTAACCATAAACTAGTATCCGTCCTGGAGAATGAGAAACACAGAATTGTCAGGGATTTTGAGATACAAACGGATTACCAAATCCCGACCAGAAAACTAGACCTCGTGATCATAAACAAAAAAAAAAAAAGAGATAACCACAGAATGAAAATCAAAGAAAACAAAAAGAGACTAAAGTACTTGGACCTTGTCAGAGAACTAAAAAGTCATGGAACTTGATGATGGCGGTGATACCAATGATAATCGGTGCGCTCAGAATGGTTCCGAAAAGCTTGGTAAGGGAATTTGGAAGAGTTAGAAATTGGAGGACGTGCCGAGACCATCCAAACTACAGCATTGTTGAGATCGGCCAGAATACTGAGAAGAGTCTTAGTGACTTGAGAAGACTTGCCGTCACTCAGACTCCAGTGAAAGACCATAAACTAACGCTGGTGTGAAAAAACCTGCAAGTAGTAGTAGTAGTAATAATAATAATAATAATAACAAAAACTGAATGAAGTAAGTTGTCTCAGAAGGAATATAAAAATAAACACTACTGGGTAGGAAAAGTTATCCATTGGGAATTGTGTACACAGTCGGGATTTGACGACGTGGATGATTGTTATAAGCCAAAAACATTTTTAAAAAATGAAAACATGAAATTCTCTGGGACATTGAAATTCAAAGAGATCACTGAATGACCAGACATCGTCATTCGAAACAAAAAGAAAATTTGTCAAATACATAAGAGAGGTCGGACTAGAGGTTAAGTATAAAATGACTGATTAATTTTAACAGCATGTCAGTCCGTATAGATTTATTTTCAGCCTACAGGTTAGGGAATTGCGTTCATTGTACTTTCATATTTACATCTCAGTTTTGGGGGGCTTTTTTTTTTGGATGCGGTCCTATCGAATATGAATAATTTTTAACAGATTATTTTGACCCATAGATTGGACCCTAAGAAGTGCGACCTCCATGGTTCAGAGTGCATCTAGGAGTAATTATAATGAAAAAAGTACTCCATACTCCTCATACATGCTGAACTGGGGCCTCACCATCAGATATAGTTTTGTGTTATACTCGGAACACCATTTTTGTGGGAGTCTTACCTCTCTGAAGACTTTTTAATACACCCACAGTAGAATCAACGTATTTTAAACGCTGCCTACAAGGTGAGCCACATGTTTAGCTCATGGAATAAAACTGCTTGAATTTAGTTGGGAAAAATAAAGAATAAAAAGAAAACTATTAGTATCTATCAAACGGGCCAAATTCGCGTTTTAAAATCGTATATAGTATAAACATAATGAAGATTATAAGTTTACAACCGACTTCTCACCGAGTTGATGTATGACACAAAATCGTTTTATTATGGAGAGTGAAGCACAAATCGAAACTCTTGCATGGTTGATCTAAAAAAATGCTTAAAACTGTCTGCATAACCCTTTTGTGCCGCCACAGGCGCTAATGAAAAACCATGCAAAACTGATATAGCCTGGAGGAAGATCCCATGGAAATAAGCGATCATCAACCACTAACATGTCTGGCAATGTGCCAGACAAAAAAAGTTATGGCTTTTGTTTTCACGAACGAAGATTTAAAAAAAAATGGTATTGGTGCTCTCATAATAGTTGCGGCAGGACCTACCAAAGTGACTGCTGTGAAAGGTTTGAGAAATTAAGACGTTCTTTGCAGAACTGCGTTTTTTGTTTTTTTTTTTGTTTTTGTTGTGTAATCTTCTTTCTTTGACAGCTCTTCTCGAAGAGTGAGGTTACTTTGGTGATGCTTTACTGCCAGTATTGTCTGTTTGCAGCCAGATATATTTTCTGCCGGTGGACAGATTCACCGGAAGCGAGAGTCTTTGTATAGGGAGTCTTTGTATCTCTTTCATGGTGCTCCTCGGTCACAGTGGCTGTAGGAAAGGTAGAAGCAGCCGTCATCCATTTCAGTCGCATTACCAATTCAGTGCAGTTCTATTTTAATAAGAAAAATGTTAGATAGAGTGGATATTGAAAGATAAGCATGAAAATTTAAAAGAAAAACTGCAATTATTTTTTGTATCAATCTAAAAGATTTTTTTATTATTTATTTATTCGAAGTCTTCCAAAGAGATTAGTACAATTTCTATTTATAATCTCTCTTGATTACGTACTCCAAATGTCAATAGATCTTATGAAAAAATTGCCTCACAAAAAAAAAAAAAAAAAAAGAAGCAAGAAGCAGACGATATACCGCAGTATCTATCATGAATGCAAATTATGCAGTTGATCAAACGTTTCTAGCAAATACATCTGCCCAAGCCGAATGTCTGCTGCATAGCCTGGAGCCGCCAGCAAGAGGCATTGGTCTCTACGTGAACTCAGATAAAACAGATTTCATAAGTTTTAAACAAGATGATATCATCTATACTCATATTTACCAACCCCTCTGCTCGGGCAGGATATGACACAAGGTCAATTTATAAGCGAAGTTTAACAGGTTTGAATTCAGAATTTTCCTTCTCCTAGACTAGTTGCCTCACCAAGACTGAAGAACCTAGTCTGCCCTACTATTTACCCATAGCTGGAGGGAGAATAATTGAATTCATACCTTTCCCAAGGATATTAGTGCTATGTGAAATGCAATCAGTCTCGGCCAGGATTTGAACTCGTGTCGCCGTGTCCATTTCGTACGACGATAACCATTACACTACGGGCACCTCCATGATATTATCTATACATTAAATTAACAGACCATTTCATATACCTCAGTTGCAATATCCCATCGACTGAAAGTGAAGTTAAAATGCATATAGGAATGGCAGGATTTGCTATCAATATGTTATCGATCATATGGAAATCTGATCTCTCTGATAAAAGAAAACAGGAATTCTTCCAATCTGTAGTCGTGCGCTTACTATTGTATGGCTTCACTACCTGAACGAAGTTATTGGAGAAAAGGCTACATGGGTACTAAACAAGGATAATACGTGCTATTTTGAATAAATCTTGGAAGCAGCATCTCACAAAACATCCACTGTACGGACACCTCACTCGCATCTCACAACCAATTAAAGTAAGACAAATACATGTTGTGCATTGCTGAGGAGAAGGGACGAACTCCTGTGGGTTCACACACATGGACACACTAGTATTGGACGACCTGAAAAGACATATTCATCAGCTCTGTGCAGAAACTTAATGCCGGTGAGAAGACGTACAAACAATGATGGACTATTGGGAAGAGAGAGAGAGAGAGAGAGAGAGAGAGAGAGAGAGAGAGAGAGTCAAAGGAATTGGCAAGGACCAAGGTTGGCTAGTTGGTTAGTAGTTCTGTTTTATGGCATATCAAACATTGCGGATTATTTAATGCCATATCCAGTTGAAACATTATTTTTGAATGTGTAGTTTGGAGGTCACATTTTTAAACGACCCAGAGCTCATTGGCTTGCACATAGTAAAGTGGTTTCAAGTGTTACTATCTAAAACTAATAATTCTATTTGCACACACACCTAAATAGTTTCAAGTATTGTCATCTAATACTAATAAATCTATTTAAAACAGTTAAATGATTTAATGAATTGTTATATAATGCTAATTCAATTTAACGTTAATCATTTGTTTGGACACACTTGAATGGTTTCAAGTATAGTAAATAGTTTTATTTGACCAATGGATGGGGTCCTAACTGGTGCTACAACACAGTGGACTTGGGAGTAATGGCAATGAAGGGGTACTCCACATTCCCCAAAGCTCCGGAACTAAAACTTCACCAATCCACTCAGTTTAGTTTCATATCTCGGACACAATATTTGGAAAGAGTTCCTTAGTCCTTAATTGAAACCCAAACGTCATTATATCAAAAGGTGGTGCTATAAACAATTCATAATTATATATATATATATATATCATTATGAATTGTTAATTGTTAATCCCTATCTTTATAAATACAAAATCAGTTATATATATATATATATATATATATATATATATATATATATATATCATCTATATATATATATATATATATATATATATATAAACTGATTTTGTATTTATAAAGATAGGAATTAACAATGATTGAAACCATAATCTTCTTCAAAATTGTCCCTGGTGGATTCAACACACTTCTCTCGGTAAGTTTTTTAATGAACTAGTCAAAGCACCTCTAAAACACGCCTTTTGATGCGATGTGAAGATGAGCCATCAGTTTTCTCTTATTTCAATCTAAATCAGGTTGTTGAAAGTTTTAAAACAATATATTTCCCTTAGGGCCTATTATATGGCAAATACACCGACTGCATCTCTGCTGAGGGGTAAGACTCTCCCCGTCAAAAAGTATCCTAGATATGACACTAAACAATCTGAAGGTGAGGGTCCTCTAATGCTGAAGCTTTGAGGAATTCGGAGTACCCTTCATTGCTATCGTAACCAGATTCCCTCTGGCTCAGAGAACTATTGGTCATTTAAGCTGAGTGCAAACAAATGAATAATGCTAAATTGAATTGTTTTAAATAGAACTGTTTGATCATTTAACTGTGTGTAAACAAATGACTGATGTTTAATTGAATTGTTTGTGATATATAGCAATAATTGGAATTATTTAACTTTGTTGACTTGTGTTTATCTAATATATATGTATAAACCGGATTTGGCCTTAAATGACCTACAATGGTTGGTATGCCATAAAACCAAACCAAACCAATCCAAACCATTAATACGGCAAACATCTCGAATTTTCATTGTGCAAAAATTGCCATCGATCTATATATGAATGATTATTTGGTAAAGCTGAAATATATATATATATATATATATATATATATATATATATATATATATATATATATATATATATATATCAGCTTTACCAAATTATATATATATATATATATATATATACAAATTTCGACTGAAAAGTTCATAGGCTTTCCAAGATACTCTCATGAAAAGAGACTAAATGAGGTTTATTTTTCAACATAGTCTCTCTTGCTTTCTACACACTGCTTCCATAAGTGTTGTTCTGTTTGGATCCCATGTGTATTCATTTAAGCGTATGGGAATGAGTGTGAGCATATATGCATGTGTGAGTGAGTGAAAGTGAGTATAGTATGTGAGTGAGAAAGTGAGTGAAAGAAAGAAAGAAAGAAAGAAAGAAAGGGTTTGCGTATGTGTGTGAGTGAGAGAGATAGAGTGTGTGTATGATGTGTGATGTGTGTGTGTGTGTGTGTGTGTGTGTGTGTGTGTGTGTGTGTGTGTGTGTGTGTGCAATGATAAAGTTTACCAACAAGACGCTTATCAGGCAAAACTGATAATAATAATAATAATAATTCGAATGTTGCCGCTGCAGAGAAGATGAAAAAGAGGAGATGAAGGTGGTAGAGATGGAGGAAGAAGGAAGATGAAGAAACGACGGCAAAACTGGCGACAACGACGAATAGAAGTAGAAAAGAATCCCGGATGATGTTAGTGCATCCAGACTGACAACTTTGTCAGTTCGTTCCCCTCACACCCCTGTCCACTTTACCGCCTATTTCTCACCTCCGTTTTTAAACCTATTATCCTCCCAACCCCTCGTTCTACTTGTTAAGTTATGTCTGGAATTTCATTTCTCTTTCCACCCAGGCAGGTTCTTTTCTTTTCTTTTCTTTCTTTTTTTTTCAGACAGACTTTTTTCAACTATTACGACAGGTTATTTTCACAAACTCTACTAACATTTCCCCACCCCCCAATACCTCTACTAATACTTCACCCACTATACCTCTACTAACACTTCACCCCCCCTATACCTCTACTAAAATTTTTAAAAATATAAATAGAAAAAAAAATCAGTCCTTTTTTTTCCTTGTTCTTCCTTTTTTTTCATCTTAACGTGCCTGTTATTTTCAAAAGACATCGCTACTTCTCGTCATTTTTACCAACATTTTTTTACACTTACATAAAAAAAAACATAAAATAGAAAAAAAAGAAAAAGAAAATATATTGTTTGGGGAATTGTCAAGGTGTCTTTATTGTTATTATTATAATTATTATTAGTAGTAGTAGTAGAAGTAGTATGCTGTGATTCTGCATATATGGTAGAATTTTTTTTTTTTTTTGAATATTCATGTTTCATTTAATAGTGTAACATTTGGACCTCTTTAGAATTTTATAACTGTTTTCAGCGCCATATTGTTTTTAGATGACTCGAGTTTCCGCTGTAACAGCAGTCTATGATTATATCGATGCTTCTCTTTAGGGAGGAGTGAAAGATTCTTGTCAGTATTTAATCACTATATCAAGAATGTGAATGGTTAAAAAATGATGTAATTCAGATCCCCGCCCCCGCCCCAATTATAATTCAATTGCAAATTGAGCTGGAAAAAGTTTTATTCTCTTAAAACTTTTTAAAATTTTCTTTGGCGAAGAATGAAAATGATGTTTGCACACACACACACACACACACACACACACACACACTTACAAAACCATATCATATGTATATGAATGTGTGTGTGTGTGCGTGTTCGCTGATATCTTCATTTCTATTCTTTTCATTGACACACACATACAAACACACAAACACGTGTGTGTGTATGTGTTTGTGTGTTCGTTTACTCAAACTCTCCTAAACGATAGGGATGTGACACAAGGTTCTTTTTTAAGAGGGCTACTACTGATTTAGTGTAACGTGTTCATTATCTTACACCGTTTGAAGTACCAAAGCTAAGCAGCCTCATCCAGGGTGTGAACTCGGTCCCCAATTTTATTTTTTTATAACGATAACTGTTACTCGAAGCATGCCTTCTGATGTTATATGAACACACACACACACACACACACACACACACACACACACACACACACACACACACACATGTTGGTTGGTTTGGGTTTTATGGCGTATCAACCTTTGTAGGTTATTTAACGCCAAATTCTTTCTATATATATATATACTTTTGCCAATGAATATTTAGTAGGTAAGATTTTCTATAAGCAGGATTTCACTTGTTTGCATATGATTAATCATGATTAATTCGTCATATTTTTTGTACAACCCTGTCTCTCGCAAGAAGGACAGAACGTCATCTATTTAGATGTTTTCGAACAATTCGGTTAAACTCGTCACTTTGAAAAATCGCTTTCTGATGACAGCGAAAGCTCTGCATTCTATAAGAATGTGTTTAACCGTGCAAGTTGTCTGACACGTCAAACACTGTGATTGTGGTTCCCGTTTCAGTATGTAAGCGTGGTAAGCCTTGTATGACCAATGCACAGTCGGGATATAACGACTTCTTCTCTTCTCACACACACACACACACACACACACATATATATATATATATATATATATAAAATCAGAAGGCATGCTTAGAGTAACAGTATCGTCATAAGAAAAAAAATTGGTGACCCGAGTTCAAACCCTGAGAGAGAGAGAGAGAGAGAGAGAGAGAGAGAGAGAGAGAGAGAGAGAGAGAGTAATGCACTTCAAATGCTTGGATTTAGAAAATAAAAGAATTTCCGTTTTTTATTCACACGAATTCTTGATATAAGAAAGATAACTATGAAACGATTTTTAGAATACTTTTCTATTCCATGAATAGAAGCATCAGTATCATCATGGATTAACGTTACAATAAGAATCTAAGAGTTTCAAGAGTCCTTTAGTGTGTCTCTTATTTATTTCCAATGAAACTACAACAATGTGGCACTTGTCAAATCTGCACCACCAAGCCACGTATTCACAGCAAAAATAATGGCATTCATTTCAAGAAAATGTCGTATGGGTTAGTTTCAAGAAAGTTCAACCTCTGCCGTCATACTGCCATCACCCAGCGCTAACATGATTGGATAACAAAATTGGACGAATTATTTCGAACCGACCCTTTTTACAAATGTGTCCTGTGGGCGCTTATTCATCGTTTACGAAAAGACATAGACAACAGAGGTGACTGAGTAGAAATTTAATGTTTTGTAGCTGAAAACTTGCTCTATTCAACACTATTATTTTGCTTCCTGCATCTGTGATAGTTTTCTTGAAAATAAATTGGTGGCATTTTCATCTTATCTTCCTTTAATTGCCTTGATTTAATTGGCGTTGTTTAGAATACACCGACAGCGTCCCTTCCCGATGAATAATAACCCCCACACACATAAAAAAGAGTGTCTTGGGGATAACAAACTGCATTCAGTGATGAGGCTCCTGCTCTAGACCACTGGGAAATATCGAGTCACTCCTTTGTTGCCATTTCTCCATGTCTTATGTGAAACAAAGTGGTAGTATCTGTTGATATCTTATCTTTGCGCTAAATAGATCTGTTACTTATCGAGAGTTTATTTTCTATTTTTGTGTCCGATGTGCGCTGTTCATTGTTGAAGAAGTAATAAACCAAGGACATTGCCAAGGCCCATTCTGATCTTAGTAGTACCTGCAAGGGTTCATCTCTGGGTTAAATAGATCTGAGATAATCTTTAAAATTATTTTGAAGTACATTTGCTCGTAAAACATTGATATTATAATTTTGAAGTATTTACTTGTTCAAAAGGATTGTGAAGATCTATTTTTGTTCCATATATCACTGGAGATGATAACTGTTAAGATGAATTTGGCATAGAATAACCCAACAAGGTTTGATATGCCGTGAACCTAACCAACCATAGTATTTATTCAAGTGTAGCGTTGCAACTTAGACCGGCTCTTGGTTGGCTTGCAGATGGAGCTTCTCGGATGATCGCTTGTAGAATAAAACTGAATTGTTGAAATTGTCGTGAAAAAAACCGTTGGTTGTAAAAGAGAACCCGAATAACAAATGGCAGTAAGCACAGCTTAAGCCAGCGCCCCCATTTGAAACAGAAACTCGAGGGATGAAGAAGGTAAACACGTCAAAGTCAGGTACCCTTAGCGGGTGCAAACAACAACAGAGTCATCTGTCTCAGTTGTATCAACTGAGGTAAAACGATGGTACCTTTTTATAGAGTCTTGGTTTCTTTGATCTATCAGAATCACTCTAATTAGCTTAGTTTCTTTGTTTAATGGTATATCAACTTTCGCAGAACTATGTAACCAATATCTAGTGGGGAATAAAGGATTTCATACCTTTTACAAGGGTACTATTCCAAAAGTGAACGTAATATCTCGACTGGAGTTCGAATTCGCTTACTACGATGTCATAGTCCACCACGTTTGCCACTGCGCCACGGATATATATTGTGGAATTGCCCTAAAATCATCTATCAAAACCATAACACAATTCTACTGACCAAGTAATCAAGGTCGTTCTTCTTGGCCTTTTTTTTTTTTTTAGAAATGTATCTAGTCCTTTGTTAATCATTCTCAGGTGTCCTCTTTAGAATAGTGGGTGCCAAATTTCACCTGAAGAAGGCCAGTGGTGACATTTGACCGAAACGTAGTGAAGAAGAAACAACACAAAAACTACCAAGATGAGGACAAAAAAGTCCGCAATAAAAAAAATATGAATTCTCACCTAAGGTACCATGTATTTTGTGGTTTGATTTCTTTAAGGGTATATCAATCTTCATGGATCATTTAATGCTAAAGCTAACCTTATTAAAAAAAAAACAGTGATACTAATTAACCTATTGGTGTGAAAACAAGAAGGTTCATAACTTTACCCAGGGTATTAACCGGAACGTGAATGTACATTCGCCACTGGAATTCCATCTCACTTATTTGGAGGTCGCAGTCCAGCACTAGCATTACGCCACGGATTTACGAGGATCATTAAATAAGTTTCCAGACATTTTTCGTATGGGCACGTTTGTTGATAGTACACACATGAAACTCTAGTCTCCTTCGAAGTAATCTCCTCCGGCGGCAATTCAGTTGTTGTACCGTTCCAACAACTTCTGGAAGGCCCCATGGAAGTCCTCTCGTGTGAGCGTGTCAATGACCTTCATCACGGCCTCTTTCATCTCCTCAGTTGTCTCATAACGACAGACTCTGAGCTTAGGGAATAACCAAAAGTCACAGGGAGCAAGGTCTGGACAATAGGTAGGGTGAGGAACTGTCTTGGTGCCCATCTTGGTCAAATAGTCTGTGACAACGATGGAGTTGTGGACTGGTGCACTGTCCTGGTGGAAATGCCACTGACCCAATTTGAAGAGTGCTGGCCTCTTCCGACGGAATCTCTTGCTGAACTTCCTTAAAACCTCAACATCGTAACCCTAACCCTAACACTTTGGCCAATCAACTGTGGTGTATTGACTTCCTTACTCATCCCTCACAGACTCCCTGCCTTCCTTGAATCTCTTATGCCACTCAAAAACTGATGGTCGATTCATGTAAGATGCTCCAAAAGCAGTCTGAAGCATTCTGTTCGTTTCTGTGGCATTTTTTCCAAGTTTAAAACACAATTTTATTGCATATCGTTCTTCTAAAGTGTACTCACGTCCAGATTGCGTTTTTGAAATTCACCAGCTGTGACATTAACGCTTTAGTAGAGTGTATTCCAATTCCTGCTGTAGTTGTTTATTTGAACCTAAAATCATAAAAATTGGTCAGTCATCTCATGAGATGTATAGCAATAACATAGGGAATTTTCAAGAGTCTACCACAATGCCTGAAAAAAAAAGTCTGGAAACATATTGAAGGCACCATGTTTATGGTGGATAAAGATATTTTTTCTTTCTTTGAATGTATCCCGGTTTTGTCAAGTATTTATTATGCATGGACTTACTATTAAATCACGGTTCCCATTTTTTTACACTAGTTAAACAGTCATAAGCCTGTTTAGTACTTAGATGGTCTACCACTTATAACTGCGGGTACTGTTAGCAAACTAAGGCCTATGTGCAGGACAAAGCAATGCTTCGTAAATAACGAGTAAATATTAGGCGTTTCTACGTCATTAGCTTGGCGAAGAATTTTTAATTTAGAAAGAAAAAGAGATTGACAGAAAGAGTAAAGAAGATAAAGGAATATGACTTTTCCGCATTGAAATCTTTTGTGAATGTTTCTTCATTCTTGTACCTGCCAAAGTATCAGTTTTAAATGCTTTTGGTGTTTTTTATGGAACTCTCTAAAAAAGGAATTTTCTTTTGCCTCTGGCTGATGGTCTATTGCTGCTTTCTATTTCCAAGAATATTTTCCTTGTCAGTTTAACGTGAATTGAAAATAATGAATCCATTTTACATCGCCATCTTTTTTAGATAGAATCTTTTCCAATCGATGAAAGAAATAAGCTTAATCTGTGAAATACTTCTCATATTTGATAATTCTTTTCACAAAACGTCAATTTAATATTAATATCTTCTATTCGAATCACTTCTGAGTCGAACGCCTTGTGTCGCATAAGGGCACCTCATGTTATATAATGGTTAATAAACTGGATTAGCAAACCATTGTTAGTGAGTTCGATTTTCACTTTCGGGTTACTATCGACTAAGGTCGCTGATAACTTTCAACCCTCTCCCTGTTAAATATGGTGGATGTGTTGCTTCGGGTTTCGAATCCCCAGGACAAATAGTCTCGTTTTTTATCTTTTTTTTTTATCATATCCTAGTTGAAGATAAAATGTAGTTCTATTCCGCCACATAACGAAAAAATAACAAATATTTTTTAAAAGCTCTGTCGTTAGGCTTAGAATACGCTAACTACATATTCTGCGGAGGAATAAGACAACCGTCAAAGATAGGCGTCCTGGGTATGACACTAAACTGTATTGGATGATGATACTCCAGTTCTGAATATTTGGGGAGTGTGGAGTACTCTTCATTACCATTACTTCAAGATCCATACTAGAACCTCTCAGAATCCTATTTATGGGTCAAATAAATATTTAAAAAATTTCTAATGTTATATAGAAATACTTAACACCATGAAACTGTGAGTAAATTATAAGTATTAAAAACTGAGCTATAGTTGTTTACAAAGATCTGTTATCATTAATTTCTGTTGGCCAGGTAATTACATGAAATACTTGAACCCATGTAACTGTGAGCAAATTATTAGTTTATTTGATTTTAATGGCATATCGAACTTTTTGGGTTATTTAATGCGAAATCCATCCTTTTAGAAGGACAGTAGTGGTACTATTTAAGCCACAGCTGGGAGGATAAGGGAGTTCATACCTTTTCCAAGGGTATTTGTCCGAAAGTGAACGTAATAACACGACTGGAGTTCGAACTCGCGTACTACGATTTTGTCGGCGAGCACTTTAACCATTACACCACGGGAACAACCACTCTTAGTATTAGATAGGAATACTTGATACGATATAACTGCGTGCAAACAAATGATTATTTTATATCCTTTCTTCTGTCGGCATTGAATGACCTACACAGGCTAATGTGCCGTAAACCAAGCCAAACCAACGATAGTCTGCTTGCCTTGAGAGTTACCCTTTATAAATTAAGCACAGCTTAGATTTGGCACGAGGCTACACGTATGAGGCATTCAGAGAGTATCTAACACAATACTCAGTTGGAATGGATCTTCAAGACTAGCTTGCTAACCATTACACTACGACGGAGGACCTAAAGTTGTCATTTTCTAAACTTGACTTAGTTTAATACAAAGCCAGACAACTCAGTAAGAATTGAACACACGAACAATAATTCTTTAAGCTAGCGCACTATCCATTACAGTTTGTGACTCGTTCCATGATCCTTATTTTGTATGTATGTCATTTTTCAATTTAGAATGTATTACCGTCTTATAAATGAGTCGATAAAAGTCCGTAGTTGTTCCGCTTGAAAGAATTCAGAGATGCACCTTTGCATGTGTCAGACATCATTTTTCCAGACAGCGGTTCAGTTACTCTTTGTAACAAGGAAAAAATAACTTATTATTGGCGAGAAGGTTAAGCCTCTACTACCTTAGAACCAACTCCTTCTTCTGATGTAAGAGAAAAAACATAATACGAAAAGAAGTATTACTTTTGGACCGAAATTTTTATAACATGCAGTTCTTGTTCATTGTTTGCAAAAATGTTTCTTTAATGGTGGGGGCTGTGGATTTGTTCTATCCAATAGCGCTATAGTGTTCTCTCTAATGGAACATTACTTTGGAAGTATTTTTGATAAAAATGTTTTGCCTTTAAAATTATTCACACATTATTAAATAAAATCTCCATACAACCAAATGTTTACCTCGTGTGAAGATTACAGGATTTGTCATCCTAATATTGTTTATATCGTAGCCTTAAAATGCACTAATTTATGAAATAAATCAATTTACATTCAATTTTTTAACTTGATTATAATGTGTTACCTGTGTTCAGGCAACTTCTGATCATTATAATGGCTCGATACTCATTGATAAGTTCAAGAATCAGATCTAGAAATTCCGGGCACTCTTGCTCAAGAAATCTGGTAATTGTCCTTTTTTTTTTTCAATTATTTATAATATGAATTTTATAAGTTTAGTTTTGTTTGTTGGGTTTTATGGCATATCAACCTTTGTAGGTTATTTAACGCCAAATCCATTTTTATGTAAATAATCTGTTCTAAGGAGTAGCGCCCTCCCCTACACCTTGGTGTAGTAGCTATCGAAAAGGGAGCCTTCGGGTTACCCTCGACTATGGTCGCCAACTTTACTTTTTTACTATTTAAAACAATTCAGTTTAGCATAAGTACACAGTTTAATTGTCAAAAACATTTCCATTTCAAACTATTCAAGCAGTTATATGTAATAATTCAGTGAAGTGTAAATAGTTTTAAAGTCGAAAAACAGTTTTATTTCAAATAATTCAGTTAAGCATAAGCACGCAGTTTAAATGCAAGTACGGTTTAATTGTCAAAAAACATTTCTGTTTCAAGCTATCCAGTTTACTCAAACAATTCAGTTAAGCATAAGTATGCTTTTAGTTCTATTTAACCCATAGATAGGGCCCTATCAGGTGCTACCACTCCGGGCCAGAGTAGACCTTGGAGCGAAGGCAATGAAGGGGTACTCCGCATTCCCCAAAGCTTCAGCATTGCTGAAACCTTATCATCAGATTGTTTAGTGTCATATCCAGGACATTGTTGGGAGGTCTTACCCCTCTGCAGAGAAGCAGTCAGTGTATTCTACATTCTAAATTTTAGAAGACGTGACTCAACACCAAACCTAATAGCCACCAAAGACGGCTTTTTGGTGAGTGTGTGTGTGCAAAGAGAAAATACTCTTATGATATTCCTTCATGCGCTTATTAAAATAGAATAAAATGAAGCATAGATGCGAGAGGAAGCGCAGCTAAAAACGAAAAGGAAAAGAAAAGGTGGTAGAGACGTTAAAAAGAATCAATTTGTAATGAAGGCTTCGGACAAGTAGTGTATCCTGTTCCTGCTACGTTCGGTGTCCTCTGTCAATATTACAAATATTTCTCTCCCCACCCCAACCGTCTCATTCTTTTGATTACCACCCACTCCCATTATGAACCAGTCGGCCATCCTGTATTTAATAGGTATGACCATCCACACGTAGTATCCTTCCTCCCACGCACAGTAGGAATAAAACAGAGAGATAGAAAGAGAAAGAGAGAGAAAGAGAAAGAGAAAGGGGAAGAGAGAGTCAGAGTGGGTGGGGCTAGAGATAGATAGGGTGGAGGTAGAGGCGTATACACACGCTTACACGAACGTATGTCAATTAATCTGTAGCCTTCTGACGAAAAAGAAATTTACACAGGAAATATGTATTACACACTGATTTACACAAACGGTTGTCCTTATTATCGTTGCAATAATTTGGCCGTTGTATTCTTCGGTCTTCCTCAGTATCTGCCATAGTACTTAGGTTAAATCCAAATCTTTTTGATCCGGATCCTTTTAATCCATGGTGTTTATACTTCACACAATCTCGCTTATCAGTCAATTTAAAATTATCCAAAGATTTTTGTGTGTGGGTGGGGAATTGTTATTGCTAAAAAAAAATTTCCTAGACCTCTCTATGCCTTGACAATGATAGTCACGTTCTCTCAAACGGTATCAGTCACTGACGCAGAAAAACACCCCCATCTCAAGCACGATGTGACACAAGGACAATTTTAAAGCGGAGTACAACTAGCTTGAATTCCTTTCTCCTAGACTGGTTGCCTTTCCAAGATTAAAGAGCCTAGTCTGTCCTATTTACCCATATCTGGTTGGAGAAGAGTTGGATTTATACCTTTCCTCAGGTATTAGCGCGATGTGAAATGTAAACTGCTTCGGGTAAGATTTGAACTTGGGTAGCAGTGTCCACTGCCAATGACAATAGCTGTAAAACGAATGATATGATGTCCAATTTTTAGAATGAGAACGTCAGGTAATTAATTCTTGTTAATTAATACAAGTAAATTAATCGTTGCGATGACGTTTGTCTGCTTCTCCCATTAACTTATATCTAATACCCGACACTGGAATTGAACTCACAACCCCAGATACCTATATACATGATAACCAAGCCATTATTCACTTGGCTATTAGAATATAATCTTCTTATCACAATTCATAAAATGTCCGCCGGTCTGTAAAACGAACTATTTTTCTTTTGATTTTAACTAAACTTTGAAAAATTGATATAGTCATCACTCTCAACTCATAAGAAACAACTACAAAAAAAAAATTACATACATACATATAATGAACGCGATTCCCTAACCCCATGGCATTAAATAGCCTAAAACGGGTTGACATGCTTTTAAAATCAATTTATTAACTAATTAACTTACAACAATGAAAAGGCAATGGCGACTGACAACGTGAGGGTTAAAAGATTTGGCAACCCAGGGATTCATTTACCAGAGATGACATTGATGTTTTTGGGATACACTAATGAGAGAGGTGCAAAAATTGCATGGCTAGGGTTTGTCAGTTAAAGTCCAGATTTAAGCTCCTGTGACTTAGGGATAGGTTTGTGTGGTCCCAAGGAAAACACTTTAAAGGGAACTAAGGGCCCATTGTCCTAAATAGTTTATATTTGCATTTTAATATTGTTTCTTAAGAGTTTATTTTTCAGGAAGGTCCTATTGTTGTATACTTTTCATAGATCGTACCAAGAACATAATCAAAGATAATGAATAAACTCCATTGAACGAACCAAAACATACTTCTTTATAAAAAAAAATCTCTCTCATTCTATTCTCGAAAGGGGCACCCAGTTTGTTGTAAGTTTGAGAGATAGATGGAGAGACATATACTCAGAGAAAGGACTTCTCCTTGTGCCATATTTTCTACCTGGAGCCAGCGGGTGCCAACGCTTGCACCCCCTTGCAAGCCATATCGTTAGAGATGACCTAACGCCTCGGATCGGCTGCGTATCCCTGGCTCGACTCCCGATTCTCATTGGTTCTCATACCACGTGGTCTCTTTCTGGTTACACACCAGCTCGACCGGCCTTCCCCGACGCACTGCCACCCCCCTGGTTACTAATCACAACGTGACAGCTTGTCAAAGTACGCGGGGTCACCAGGATCGAACTCAAAATCCATGTCAACAGTCATTATATAACACTATCAGATACGAATAATTTTTAAACAGATCTTCTACAACTCTATATCAGAGTGGACTTGTGAGTGATGAATATGATGAAGTATTCCACACTTCTTAGATCGCCGAAACTGGAGCATCATTTAAATGACCAACGAAAATGCAATTTAGTGTTCTACCCATGATATTTCTTCAGAGTGGAGTCTTACCCCTATGCTAGGTATACAGTTAGTGTTTTCTAAGTCCCGTCGACGGTGCTATCAGATATCTAGAATTCTAGTTAGAATAATTTATTCATTCCTAAAAAAAAAAGCATCAACATAATCATGAATCACTGTTACAAAATGAAACTTGCGGGTTCACAGATCTTTTCGTTTTATTTTTAAAAATTCAAATAAAATAAAAGCTTATAATAAATTTTATCCCAGTGAATTGTTCGAAATCTCGTTATTAGCAACGTGCAATATTTCAGTCACGTTTCCATCGACTCGTTGTTTTAAAAATAATTTAAGCTTTAATTTTTTAAAAATCATTTACACTATCGTCCATAAATAAGTACACCCTTATTTTTTAATTCAAAAATTTTATTTTCTTCTATACTAAATATACCAGCAATCTATTACTTACTGTGGAACATTATATAACTAAAACGGATATTATTTGGTATTTATTACTGCCTTGTCAGTGAGGTTTAGAATTTGCTGACTGTATTTCCAGCAAAAGAGTAAAACCGCTTTACCCCCAAAAGTAGGGTGCCCTGGGAATAACACTAAGCTGCATTTGGAGATCTAGGGTGTGTGGAGAACCTTTTCATTGCCATTACTCTTAGTTCCACTTCGATGGCGAGGTAGTACCTGTTAAGCTCTCATCTATTAATCAAAAAGATCTAACAGCAAATCATTTGTATTAGATAAGAATACTTGAAACCATACGACTGTATATAGATTATTTCTATTAGATAAGAATACTTGGTATCAAATAACCTTGAGCAAAAAACTTTAGAAACTATACAAAACAATGTAAATATAGACGTATAATGTACACAGTTCTCTAACCTCAACGCATAAGATAACCCTAGACATGCCCTAGAAATCAATCAATCAGTGTATCTATTAGCAAGCTTTATTTGCATTGAAACTTTCTAGACAAGAATGAATAAAATTCCATAAATATCTATAAGGGGTGTACTTATTTTTGGACAGTTACAATTTTTGTTTCAAAATTTCAGAGCAGTAGACAATGGTATTAAATAACCATTTCTTCTGTCTAATATTCCACTAGAACCTATAAGATCTGGCGTTTGGTTTGGTTTGGTTTGGTTTTATGGCATATCAACCATTATAGGTTATTTAATACCAAATCCTGTTTACAAGTATATTAAATATATATATGATTTGTAAACACATTTTGTAGATAACATTCTTAAACGAATTTGGGCTCTTTTTTTGCACACTGTAAAATGGTTTCAAATATTGCTATATAGCAGACACTATTTAACATCTGTCATTTGTTTGGACACAGTTTGCTCTATTTGATCCATAGATAGGACCCTATTACGTGCACCACTCTGGGTCAGAGTGGACCAGGAAGTAATGGCAATTAAGGGGTACTTTACATTCCCCAAATCTCCAAAGCTGGAGCCTACTCATTAGATTGCTTAATGTCATATCCAGGACTCTCGTTGAGTGAGTTAGGGGGGATCTTACCCCTCTGCAGAGATGCAGTCAGTGTTTCTACAGCCCTACCCGACCGTTGTCTTTGATTTAAAAGAAAACTAACATTTTATAAAATTTTCGAGGGCTTCATACCGAATTTTATATAAAGAAAATAACTATTTTTTTAATTACTGTCTCAGCGTTAACCGTTATGTTAAGCGTGTTTCCATTTTCTCTTAAAGTAACACACAATAGGTTATCCTGGTTTATAGCAGCACCAAGGAAAACGACGAAAGTTGGTTTCATTTACAAGGCTAAAAAACTCCAGCTGCCCACCTGCTTATACATAGCTGCGGGGAGAAGTATATGCATACCTTTCAAAAGAGCATCAGTGAGTTATATATTGACCCTCGACCGAGCCGTCAATCAAGAGATGCACCTGTGTAAATAAGCGGAAGAACAGCGGAAGCAGGTGGGGGTTAGACAATAATATAACCAGGTGCCCGGGGCGGTTCGAGTTAGTTGGAGAGAAGATGCTAGCGTGAGAACCAGCTTGCAGACAGAGGGCCTTGCGGCCCTCAGTGACCCACGGTTGAGCAACACATCCAAGATGAGAAAGAAGTGCTGCTATGGTCGAAGAATAACTTGGGGTCAATATAGCAGTCTGTTCCTGTCTCCAACTTATCTCTCACACACAACAGAAACATCACCTTATCGAGAATAAAGTGTGAGAGATATATTTTTATAAAGAAGTGTGTTCGTTCGTTCATTGAAGTTCGTATATTATGTTTGATTATGTTCCACATATATTTTCTTTTTAATACCCTGTCCGGTGGCAAAAGCTGCTTGGTAGCGCCAGGAGTGGCAGTACCGCCTTGAGCTACCGAAACTGTGTTATCACTCTGGTTAGTGGCTGATGAGGTTAGGGTATCGCACGTGCTTTCACACTTTGTATGACGAAAAAAATGTATATGTATTATGAGTATACAACAAGTGTACACTATCCCCGTCGAAGTTTAATCCAGTTATCCGTACTGTTAATCGTTAGGTCATCTGCACCTCTCCCCAGGCCAGGCTTTCGATGTCAGTTTCTGCTTAATGGCATATCAACCTTCGTGGGTTATTTCATGCTAAAGTCATTTTATAGAAGAACAGTAGTCGTATTATAGTTGCGGAGGACTATGGGGTTTATACTTTTCCCAAAGTGAACGTAAATTGGACGACTAGAATACGTTTACTACGATGTCGAAGTCCAGCACGTTGACTACTACGCCATAGGCACTCTCTCAGTCCAGACAAGGGGTAAACAAATACCAGCCCTACCAAAGGGTGATGATATTTCGGTCACCCAGATACAAAGGGGCATTCATTTACCCAACCTATCCGCCATGGGCCAGATGTGACACAAAGCCAATGTTTAAATGGCGGACAGCTGGTTTAAATTCTGGGAATTTCTTCTCTTTGACTGGTTGCAATTTCCAGGCTAAAAAAAAAAACAGTCGATCCTTCCACATAGCTTGGGAGGGATGGATTTATGCCTTTCGCAATAGCATTAGCGTGAAGGATTATTCGACAATATTACTCTTGAGACCGTTTTTTCAGATAAGTACCGATGTGCCACCTACAGAAAACTCCCTCCCGTTCGGCCCTATGCCAGACTAAGCAGCGTTATATAAACGGATGCAGTAATTTTTATATTATTTTTTTATGGGATATAAAAGAAGTGATGACTGAATCGTTGTGTAGTTTGTTTGAGGGTCTCTAAAAATATTCAGAGTTATGGGTGTTAGCGAAATTGAATTGGGCTTGAACGTCAAACACTTATGCGATCTAAAATTGCGAAGGTGGATCTCAAGATTTTTTTTTATTTGTTTAACGACTGATTTCTATACTATTCTTACAAGAATGATTCTTCTTAGTTTGGTTTCTTTGTTTAATGGCATATCAACCAGTAGTGGTACTATTTAATCCATAGCTGGGAGGATAAGGGGGTTCATACCTTTCCCAAGAGTATTTGCCCGAAAGTGAACGTAATAGCGTGACTGGAATACGAACTCGCTTACTACGATTCCGCAGTCCATTGCTTTAACCATTACACTACGATGACACCCCCTGATTCTTTTTGTGGGTTTTGAAATATGGATTTCATCAAAGAACACTCCTTCATTAGATTACACAAATTGCTGACAGGAACTACTTGTAGTCCGGTTAAATAAGCCACCTTTTATGTTCATAGGAAACAGGGAGTAAAACATAACAAGGAGTGTCTCTTATACAAGTTTCAGCTTTGATGGTAACGAAAACTGGGACATCTATGATGCAATTCAAATGGATTTACATGGAGATTTGGGCACCAGGCCGAAGAGTCATCAGCGTCCGCTTAAAATTTAGAATTAACCTTGTGTCGCATCATGCTCGTGGTTAAGAAGTCGGGTGAATCCATTGAAATTTTGGCGACGGGTTGTCGAACTATTAACGTCGGTTGGACATCGGAGCTTTTCTGACTGGTTACTCTCCCTCCTCCAACACTGAGAAAGAAGTTATTTGCATATTTGGATCAAACTTTTTAATAAGGGTGAGAGGAGTTGGAAAGTTGGAAACTTGTAGTTTCTGGTTTGGTTTGGTTTCTTTTGTTTAATGGCATATCAACCTTTGTAGATTATTTAATGCCAAAGCCATTCTCCTAGAAGAACAGTAGTGGTAGTATTTAACCCATAGCTGGGAGGATAAGGGGGTTCATACCTTTCCCAAGGGTATTTGCCCGAAAGTGAACGTAATAGCGCGACTGGAGTACGAACTCGCTTACTAATATTCCGCAGTCCATCGCTTTAACCATTACACCACGAAGACACCCCCTAGTAGTTTCTGAAGGACCAAGATGATTATGATTGATTATAATTGATTTTAGTGGCAGTTCAATTTTTCCAGGCTTATTTTACGCTTAAAGGTTAGAGAATTGTGTTCATCGTACATTAAATTTTACATTATTTTTGTGTTGTAGCTTCTTAAGACATTTTTTATACAGTCATAATATCACGTATTCCTATTTAATACATATACTTTCCAGTCTGCTGGGGCTTTAGAATACACCGGCTGCATCTCTTCAGAGGGTTAAGACCCTCCTCCCAACGAGTATCCTGAATATGACATCAAGCAATCTAATGGCGTGCCTCCAGCCCTGGAAATATGGGGAATGTGGAGTACCCCTTCATTGATATTACTCCCAGGTTCACTCTGACTCGGAGTGTTAGCATCTGATAGGGTCCTATGCATGGGTCCAATAGAACAAACTGTGTGCCAACAAATGACTGATGTCAAATTGTGACTGTTTGGCCCGGGAGACCTGCGTTCAATCCCAGGTCGAGTCATACCAAAAACTCAAAAAGTGGTACTTGATGCCTCCTTGCTTAACACTCAGCATTATAAGGTACGGATCAAGGGTAAAGTGGAGTAATCCAGGGAAAGGAGTAGCACCCTTCCCAACACCTTGGTGTAGTAGCTATCGAAAAGGGAGCCTTCGGGTCACCCTCGACTATGGTCGCCAACATTACTTATATAGAAATACTTAAAACCATTTAATTATGTGTAAAAATGAGCTCTGCTTCGTTTAAGAATGTTATCAAAAAATGTGTTTACAAATCATGTATATATTTAATATGTATAAACATAATTTAGAATTAAATAACCTAGAATGGTTAATATGCCATAAAACTTAACCAAACCAAACCAAACTAATAGAAATAACCTATGCGTAATCCTATTTACCAACCCCTCCGCTCGGGCAGGATATGACACAAGGTCAATTTGTAAGGGGAGTTTGACAGGTTTGAATTCACAGTTTTCCTTCTCCTAGACTAGTTGCTTCACCAAGGCTGAAGAACCCAGTCTGCCCTGCTATTTACCCATAGCTGGAGGGAGAATAATTGGATTCATACCTTTCCCAAGGGTATTAGTGCTATGTGAAATAGCAATCAGTCTCGTTCAGGGTTTGAACTCGAGTCGCCGAGTCCATTTCCTACGACGATAACAATACACCACGGGCACCTCCTAATTTATGCGTAATTGCATGTTTTCAAGTATTCCTATCTAATTCTAATAATTAGTTTCATATAATTATTTCTATTCAATAACAGTCATTTGCTTACTTAGAGTAATAAGTTTTTAATTAACTAATTTTAATAATTATTTGAAAACAATTATTGCTTCAAGTAACTATTCTTAATACAAATAATTTAGTTATATAGTATCAAGTATTCCTATCGTGTACGGAACATTTTTCAATATAGATCTAACCCATAGATGGGACCCTAAAGAGTATTACCACTCCAGGTCAGAGTGGACCTGAGAGCAATTGCAATGAATGGGTTCTGAACAATACCCTGATCTTGAGAACAAGAGTTTCACCATCAGATACAATTTACTATCATACCCACGAGACCAATCTTTTGTGGGGGCATCTTAGGCCTCTACAGAGGACACAGTTAGCGTATTCTGAGCCCCGCCGACAGGGGTTTGTTGATTCTATGGGATCTGGAAGTCATTATCAATAGATCTCACTTGGCATGTAAGAAGAAGAGAAGTCTTGGTGTCGTTGTGAATAAACCGTGACATCCTAGTTCGAGCCTTCAGTTATGCTATTAAGTTCATCTTGGAAAAGGTATGAAACGCCCTTATCCCTCCCAGCCGTCGGGTAAATAGTACCACTGCTGTTTTTTTAGAAGAATAAATTTAGCATTAAATAGCTTACGAAGTTTGACATGCCATTAAACAATCGTGTAACAGGACTACTGGAAAGATCTGAGAATTAATTTTTATTTATTGCGGACTTTTTTCTCATCTTGGTAGTTTTTGTGTTGTTTCTTCTTTCACTACGTTTCGGCCAAATTTCACCTCTGGCCTTCTTCAGGTGATTTACCGCGACCTCGGATAGGAATGCTGAGTCTTGTAACCTTATCCCCAGTAATTACTGCCTTCCATAGTTGTTGTCTATCGCACGTAGTGAAAGAAGAAACAACACAAAAACTACCAAGATGAGAAAAAAGGTCCACAATTAATAAAAATTAATTCTCAGATTAAGAAACCTCATCTCAAAATGATTCCAATTAAAGACAAGTACTGGAAAGATATATTCAAAATATTTCATTTTGCTTCCACCTAGATAAGTAACAGCGGATAAACATGCAAGATTATCTCGCAGACTATTGCTAACAGTAATTGTTACAATAAAAGTTGAATCCACATACAAGAAAAGAAATTTGACGTTCCTATATTAATGTTATCTTATCAAGTTAATGTTGTTCTGTGAAAGGTTTTACTGAGTTTTGCAGAGAAATGTTATTAAACTTAACCGACATTTAAGAGATTTATCGACTGAAACATTTTTGTTTTTACTCTTAACTGAGCGATAATGTCGCATAATATTTTATTCCTCCGGCTTGAAGAATTACCAATAAAACTAATTATAATGTTTAATTAAATGTGAATAATTATTTTATCTACACAAAATTTGGAAATATTTTTAAAACGTTTTTAAAACGTTTTTAAAACTATATCTCTATTAGAGCTCCTCTTTTTCAACAACAAAAAAAAAATAAAGCCAAAATTATACCCTCATGTTCATTAAAAATGCATACCAAATTTGGTAGCTCAAAACCAAACAGTTTAACCATCTATAAAGGACACAAATTTTTTTCAATTATCAATATAGATACACTTACGTACGAAGAAAATATAGTTGTAGGACTTATAAAAGTTTAAGATAACTGTTATCTAGTTAATTGGCAAGATATACATTACACAGAAGAAATATTTCATTATGAATTGTTTCAAATGGAAAGAACGAGTGAATTTAAAATATGTTCGGATGTTGTTGTTTTTTTAAATACCAATTAATGAAATAAATTTAGAAAAACAAATTATCATAAAAATTCTGTTATTGTAAAAAGACAATGGGCACTTTATACCATCGAAGAACATTGCACGTATTATCATAACAAAGAAATTTAACCCCATAAATGAATTTGTATTTGTATATATATATGTGTGTGTGTGTGTGTGTGTGTGTGTGTGTATTGTTGGGAAAATAATGACTGATTTTAGAATAAACCTCCTAAATTAATGAATTGAAAATATGATCCCTGAACATCTGCGCATTTCTGTCGTCAATTGACGAGGTTATTAATGCCTGTACGATAAAACTCTAAAGGTTTTTAGGCCAAGAAATCTCTAAAACTTCCCCTTTGGAATAACGTAAAAATGTGTCCTGATGAGAAAATGGTTGCCTGTGAGTTATGAGCTCAGAAGAATATAGTGGATGTAGCCAAGTCTCATATTCCAAGTCTGCGAACGTCTGTATTGTCATCCTGGCAACATGTGGCCGAGCATTGTCATCCTGGGTACTTGTGGCCGAGCATTGACCTCCGGCAACATGTGGCCGAGCATTGTCCTCCTGGTAACATGTGGCCGAGCATTGTCATCCTGGCAACATGTGGTCGAGCAATGTCATCCTGGCAACATGTGGCCGAGCATTGTCATCCTGGCCGATCTTTATCATGAAGCAAAATTAGACCTTTTTCATTCACTTGTGCTTTTCGTATTTTGTTTTATTAAACATGCATTTTGTCCAGTTACTGGAAGTAAACTTCTACAGTTATGCTCGAGTTAGATTCCAGAAAGATGTTAGAGACAATGCCATTGGCTGAACACTAGACAAAAACCACGATTGTTTGTTTGTTCATTCAATGTCAGTTTTGAAAATTGTTTTAGTTCTTCGTCATGATCAAGCCATTGAGCCTATCGTTTACGATTGTCAGAAGTCACTGTTCGATCAAGAAATGGAACATTCGAGTTCTGCGGAAACAACATCGAACACATTTTAAATCACAAGGCGTTTTGACCTTCATTGACTTCATTTGCAACTCATTTATCAAGATTCTTCACTTTGCTGATGTTCGAGGTGGTGTCCTCGTGGTGTAATGGTTAAAGCGTTGGACTGCGGAATCGTAGTAAGCGAGTTCGTACTCCAGTCGCGCTATTACGTTCACTTTCAGGAAAATACCCTTGGGAAAGGTATGAACCCCCTTATCCTCCCAGCTATGGGTTAAATACTACCACTACTGTTCTTCTAGGAGAATAGCTTTGGTATTAAATAACCTATAAGGGTTGTATATGCCATTAAACAAAGAAACCAGACCTTTGCTGATGTTCTTGAAATGATCCGGTATTGTAGAAATATTCACGCCGTTTGCCTCCTGAGACATTTATTTGATAATTTGACGTGGTTTTTGTTTAAAAAGAGTTTTCAGATGTTCCTCATCAATTGTGGATGGACGTTCTCTACCCTCCTGACCTTCAAGATTCGTATCGTCATTACGGAACTTCTGAAACCAGCACCGTACTGTCCAATCACAAGTGAATCCTTGACTCTATGCACTGTTAATATAGGCAGCTGTTTGAGAGGTATTAAATCTAAGCCTGAACACGTAAAAAATGTAAACGCATCTCTTCTTTTTTCATGTTCATTATTAGGGGCATATAACCTTCAAAATGAAATCCTGAACGGATTAATACAAATCAACAAGGAGTCATCATCATATCGCGCTGGCAGCACGGATATCCCTGACCCTCTCTCGCCACTCCTCCCTATCGTTCATCGCCCTAGGCAGGTCTTCAGGACAACAACCTGTATCCTCACATAGCTGCTGAATGTACGTTCGTGCTGGTCGTCCTGCTTTTGCACGGCCATGTGTGGGGATCCATAAGAGTACATCTCTTATGAGTTCATCTCTGCTTCTCCAGCAATGTCCTGCATGTCTGGTTCGCCTAACTTGAATAGTTTTCGTGATAGGGGGCAGGTGGCCGTACAGTTGGTGTCTTGTGGGGTGTTGCTGCCAGGACTTGTTCAGGATTGCACGCAGCATTCTTGTGTAATTGCCATCCAGTTTCTTCTCCAGCCGTTTTGTTAGCGTCCATGTAGTGCATCCATATAGCAGTATCGATGTGACCGCTGCCTGGAAGAAACTGCGTTTCATTTTATCGGTTAGGTCTGATTTCCATATAGTCGATAGTCTATTGATAGCTGTCCATGCTTTCGTTAACCTCGTTTCGATGTCCTTTTCGGTTGATTCGACGCTATACAACTAATGTCAAAATAAAAGATGAGAAGAGAATTTAAAAACTTTATATCGAAAATCTGACTAAATTTTGAGAACAACCTAATACATTATTTTAAAAAAATGTGCCCGATTTTGAAGTGAACATTTAAAGGAAAATAATTTGAGCACTATTAGGATATGAAGTATTTATCAAACTTTTATTTATTTATCAAATTCATTTTATTCTATTTTTATTTTATCTTATATATTTATCGTTTTTTTTTTTTTTTTTTTTTTTGCTTTTTATTTTATCATTTTGGTATTCTATGAAAATTGAGAAAATGCTTCTCTAGCCGTTCGTGGTTCTAAAATACCTCCGGATTTAAGTAAATACTCATTTTCAAATGCTGTAGTCATGAGTCTAATGAAAAAGTTTGATAAAGTGAAATCCATACTCGTTGTTTCACGGACAAATAGACTTTCACTAAAAAAAAAAAAAAAAAAAGAAAAGAAAAAAGAAAAAGAAAAGAAGGAAAAGATAATGACGATAATGTAAGAATCGCAAGTTGCAAATTATTTTATAGAGTGACAGCCTTCCCCACTCCGGTGAACCACCTCCCTGTGAACATTGTGACAATCTGCTTAACCGAAAACAATGGGTCAGCCTCGGTAGCTTTCGCGTTGAGTGCGAGAAACGGTTACTCGAGAGTTTGGGGATTTTAAAAAGGGTCAGTCTATTAGTGATGATCAGAGGACAAGGTTTGGTTTGATTTGGTTTCATGGAATATCAACCATTGTAGGTTATTTAATGCCAAATCCATTTATGTATATATATATAAACAGTTCTATTTCAAACAATTCAGTTTAGCATATGTACACAGTTTAGTTTTATTTTCCCTAAAGATAGAACCCTTTCAGGTGCAACCACTCCAGGCAAGAGTAGAGCTGGGATTGATGGCAATGAAGGTGTACTCTGCATTCCTCAAAGATCCAGCATTATTGGAGCCTCACCATCAGATTGTTTAGTGTCGTATCAAGGACACTCGTTGGGGGAGTCTTATCCCCCTTGAGAGACGCAGTCGTAGTATTGAGCAGCCCCAAACGACTGGGAAAGGCAGAGGACAAATAAGGAGCTTAATTTCGGAGCTTGTGAAATCGCCTCCAGTCAGGAGTGGGCTACGGTTTGTGAAATAATAGGATATTTCCTTCATCGACTCAAAAAAAAAAAATCCCATTTAACGTCTTCCTAATTTGAGACTGATCTAAATGGAAACTGAAACAGTTAATAAAAAAAATTTTCTCAGGGACCATACGTCTGATATATTCCTTGTCCGTAAACTTGTCATATATTTGTCGCTGCCTCCCACCAGACACGGTCATCTTTTCTTCTTGTCTCAGTGTCCGCCAATTTCCGTCGAGACCTAGCAACAGAACAATAATCTTGATGACTTCTAGTCCTGCTTCTAGAATTTGTAAATATCGAAGATGGCCGATCTGGTCGGTAGAATTCCACCCGTTTTTGAGTGTCAAACGTTATTTGTATTAACGAATAAGAATCATAAATATAAAACGCTAATTAAATTCCTTAATATTGAGATCAAATATCTTGCCATTAGTGTAGATAAACTTCATCGAACAGTTTGATATTTCAGTTGAATATATCAATCTATTGTTGGCCTAGTCGCCTGGGGCTGTAGAATACACTGACTGCATCTCTGCAGAAGGGTAGGACTCCCTCAACGAACGTTCTGGATATGACATTAAACAATCTGATGATGAGGCTCCAGTAATGCTGGTGTTTTGGGGAATGCGGAGTGCCCCTTTACTGTCATCGCTCCTATCTATGGTTTAAATAGAACTAAACTGTGTGCTTATGCTAAACTGAATTGTTTGAAATAAAACTGTTTTGACATTTAAACTACGTACTTATGCTAAAATGAATTGTTTGAAATAGAACTGTTTGTATGTATAAAAGTAGATTTGGCATTAAATAACCTACAATTGTTGATATGCCATAAAACTCAACCAAACCAAACCAACCTGTTGTAGAAGTATTAAGCTTTTGATGCCATTTTAATAAACACCATTTAAAAATTATTCCATTTGGTTTGAGTTTGAGTCTTAATTATCTTTCAGAGGCTATTTCTCGAATTAATATACACCGCCCCTATAGATGAGTAAAAGCAGTTTCTTGAACTGTTTGATACTGGCCGTTGATCTATGAAGTAACTCTGTCCAGTATCAGGTGAAGTACACCGTTGACCCACTTCTGGATTCATCTGTCTTGCTTCTCATCCACCATACTGCATCTCATGGTTTCACTGTAACTTTGGCATACATGACACTTTAACAAGCACAATCACTTCGAGCCATAGAGCACCTTGGAACAATGATGATGAAGGGGCACCCGACACTCATCAGATCTTCAGAGCAGGCATTTAGGATTTACCATGAGTGATGGCCAATAAGGATGAATGGTGAAAATGAGTAAAAAAATCAGTGCTGTTGTTGCACCTTGAAGATGGTGATAATTGCATTTGGTACAGTTGTTTTTATTTTAGATAAAATTTTGGTACTCCTTTCAGCCCTGTCGCCTGAAACAGTAGAATATACTGACCATACCCCAGCAGAGGGGTAAGACTCTCTCCCCAATGGGTGTCCAGGTATGACACTAAAATGCATCTGGTGGTAAGGCTCCAGTCCTGGAATTTTGGGAAATTAGGTGTGCCTCTTTATTGTCATTACTCCCGGGCTCACTCTGACTCGGAGTGGTAGTACCTGTTTGGGTCCCGTTTATGGGTCAAATAGAAGTGGTTAATCATTTATAACACTTGAAACCATTCAACTGCGTGCAAATAAAACAATTTGTGTTTGATTGCTATACTTGAAACTATTTATCTGTTCACAAAAAAATGAGCTCTGACTCGTTTGAAAAATGTTACTTAACAAGCTATTCACTTAAAAATCACAATGTATGCATAAACAGGATTTAGCATTAAATAACCATTAAGGGTTGATATGACATTAAACCAAAAAATCTGATCTATCCAAATGGTATTCATTTAAAAATCAAGCGACTTTTGATTGATTGATTGATTGACCTAACAGCATATCAACACGCCTCGGGTTATTTTATGCATAGAGGTTAGGGAATCACGTTCATTGTATGTTTATATATGCGTTTTTGTTTCTTAAGGTGTTTTTTGTGCACGGTTCTATGAAATACGAATAATTTTTAAACTGACCAATAGATGGAACCCTAACAGGTACTACCGCTCAGTGGACTTGGGTGTAATGGCAATAAGGGACTACTTCACACTCCCCAGATCTCCAGAACTGGGGCCTTACCAAAAGATACAGTTTATCATTCCCAGGACATCACATTTTGTGTGTGGGGGTTCTTATTACCCTGCAGGGTATTCTAAGCTCCACTCACAGGAAGGTGACTTATGACTTACCCTGTATTTCTGAAATATCAAATTATTAACAATCGGGCCGTATTAATACCATGTTTCTTGTAATGAACACACCACTGAGATCAGACCACATTTATATCCTCAGACCATACTCAGAACATCATACCACTATTGTATGATCATACCACTGTTGTATGATCATACCACTATTGTATGATCATACCACTGTAAACATAACATATACACACCAAACAAATACTATTCTTTTTTTTTCTTCCCAGGCGATTGTTCGTAATCTCACAGCTCAGAAAGCGCAATTAACATATTTTCCCGCCAGCAGTATAAAATGTCAAATTGTGTTATTTTGATAATTTTCGACCGTCGGAATTCCACTGACAATTTTCCTTTGTTATTGCTCCATTTTTGAAGAATTAGGGAGTGCTTCCTATTATCGTTCGAGCAACTTTTTTGAAGAATTGGGGTAATACTTCCGATTGTCGTTCTAGCAACTTTTGACTCATTGAGAACTCTTGATTTAAGGCATAATATCTCTGTCGATGCCAATCATAATTCCACTCTTATTTATCAAGGAGGAAAAGTTTTTATTTTTATTTTTGTTTCCATAACTTAGTTTTTAATGACACGGTTGGCTTGGTTTATTTGTTTTAATGGCATATCAACCTTCGTGGTTTATTTATTGCAAAAGCCATCCTTATAAAAGAACAATAGTGGTCATAATTATCTCAGCACGTTGGTCACTATGTCTCGCCCCACCACCCACCCCTGATACAATTAAGAAATTAACATTGAAAAATATTATAAAATGTTTATGAAATCTACCCATGATTGATAAATGTTTCCTACTAGACCATCGGAGAGATATTTAATTACCCTTCATGACTTCTGCTAGGATAAAAGAATTTTTAACGGCATGTCAACCTGTCTTAGGCTATTTAATGACCTGGGGGTTAGGGAATCATGTTTATTGTACGTTCGCATTTACATTTTTCTGAAGTTTTTTAAAGAGTTTTCAAGGAAGACCTTAACAATTTTTGAAAGTTCAGTTAAAATTAAAGGAAAATTGGTGGAGCCTTAGTTGTACGGATTGCCGGACATTTCATGAATTGTGATAAAAAGATTATATACTAATAGCCAACTGGATAATAGATTGCTTATATATAGCTATCTTGCGTTGTGAGTTCAATTCCAGAGTCGAGTAGTAGATATAAGTAGATGGAAGAAACAGAAAACTTCATCTCAAATATCAACAAGAATTTAGGAGTAAGAGAATCGCCTTCATTGTCGGTTCATATTTACATTTTTTAAAGTTATTTCTTATGAGCATTTTTTTGCACAGTCTTATCGAGTACAGATCTGCTTGACCTATAGATTCAACCCTAAAAGGTACAACCACTTCATTCCGAGTGTACCTGGAAGTAATGGCAATGAAAGGGTACATCGTACTCTCCAGATCTCCTGAACTGGAGCCTCTCCATCTGATGAAGTTTAGCATTTTTTGCGGAGTGGGTCTTACTCCTCTTCAGAGAATAGTCAACGTGTTCTAAGCTCCACTGACAGAATAAAAGAGTGATGAGCTTCACTCCCACTCTACGAAAGTGTATGTATCAACCCAACCCCTCACTCACGGGCAGGATGCGACTCAGTTTTATAAGCGAAGCACAACTCCAGTAGTCGTGTTGTATAGCCACATAATACATATACATCTGTATGCAGAATCATAACGACGACACAATAAAGACGAGCGACACAGTTCTTTAGAAAAATATACCACTCCCTTTATTGAAAGGGTTGTGTGTGAGAGGGAGTTGGAGACCGAACAGAACTGCAACATATTGACCCCCACTCCTATGGTCATAACCGTGTTTCTTTCCCGTTTTTTTGGACTGCTCAACCGGGGGCCTGGGGGCCCAGCCTCTCTGGGTGCTGGTTTTCTCTCATCTTATCTCCAACTCATCTGATCCCCAACTGATTGTATTTCCTGTGCACTGAATTATATAATAGTTGAACGCCACCTTCTTCTCGTGGGCGTCACAATATCGCATTCATTCAACCTGTCCACGGTCAAGGTTATAATATCCTGATATTCCTCGACCGGATGCACCTGTTATTTACACAGGTGCATTTCTTATTTTGACAGCTCGACCGGGTCGGAGGTCAATATACAACAGTCGCATCAAGGCTAAAGAGCTCAGTCTGCCCGACTGTTTACCAATAGCTGGAGAGAGAAGACATGGATTCATGCCTTAACAGTTTTAAGTTCAGAGTTTACCTTCTCTTAGACTGTCTCTTCTAAAGGTATTAGCGCAAAGCGAAATGTAACTAGCCCCGTCCAGGATTCGAACTCGAGTATCGTCTCCATTTCACATTGCAATAACTGTTAGCCCATTAAGGTATATTCGTCACAATATCACATCTAGTGTGCAGATTTAAACCTGGATGTGCGATCTCAGAATTTTTCCAATCCCGTCAGCATATCTCTTTCTGGGATACATCAGACATCAGGGATTGACTCAGATCTTATTGTAAAGAAATGCTACCTGATAATGGCGAGACAGTCCCTTGGAACAGGACTCTGAAGAGTGAGAAGCGGGAAGGAATTCTTAGCAAATTGGTTTCGTTCGTCAAGGAAAATTGCCTCAGTAATTCAAATGATATATTTTAGGGCTAGTTATTGAATGCCTCTTCTATTCATCGTTGCGTAGTTGCTAACGTACTGAGCTGCAGCATCGTAGTAAGCGAGTTCGATCTCCAGTCGGGCCATTACGTTCATTTTCGAACTAATACATTTAGGAAAGGTATGAAGACCCTAATATCTCAACTGTGGGTTGAATAGCACCAGCATTGATCTTTACAGGTATAGTTTTGGCATTAAATAGCCAATAAACGTTGACGTGCCAATTAACAAAGAATCCAACAAATCTATTCATAATAACACGTCAAAAGTATTTACATACTGATTTATGCAACAGATATTCGGTGACAAAAGGTTTATCTCAATTAAATTCAATTATTTAAAGACAGAGCAGAAGTAATAGGGAAGTTAATGAACAGGATTATATTACTGGCTGTTTTATTACTACTACCCAGGAGATGTAAAGTAGATTAATGATAATAATGGAAACGGAAGCGGTGAGACGTCTTCTAAATTCGTCTGATTTTATTCGAGTTTAGATCATACTAAAGGAATGACATCAATTCATCTCTTCTCTCACAGCTATAGGTAAAATATTACGACTGTCTGGGATCTATAGTCTTGATAGGGAACTAGAGAAAGCTAACTTTGAATTAAAAATCTGAAACATAAGTTCCAAAATCTTTTGGGTTAACTGTGGCAAGCGGAAGATCCAGAAAGATTTTTTAGGTCCTTAGAGCATCTACAAGAAGATTAACTCCGACTGATAATCGGGGTTGGTCAAGATACTTCAATGTGTGTGCTTGAGTAATATTTTGGACTTTCTGAAGTTCAACTGTACAATTCGTATGCCACGATAGTTTCGCTTCATGAGTAGATATAATCGAGTTCCATCCAACGTTCCGTTCGCAGGTCGGTATTCTTCACTTGTTATAGAATCCCCAATAAGGGTTTACAGTGATTTTATAAAAATTCTAAAAAACGAAGTGTAGGGATCTATGGAATATTGGGAAATATGACTGTGAAAGTATTAATATCTTCTTTTATTTAACTTTCTCCCTTCTTTTTTTGAAATAAAGCCGTGTCGATTGGGCATGGAATACGTTGACGGTACTCCTTAAGAGGATTAAAACCCCACCACTTAAAAGAAGTAGTGTCCTGAGTAGGATTTTAAACTTTATTTGATTGTTAGGCTCCACAGCTAGAACGCTTGCGAGTGTAGAGAGACCTTTCATTGACATTACTCCCAGGTCAACTCTGATTCAGAAAAGTAGGACTTGTTAAGTTCCTATTATTGGATCAAATATATCTGTTTGAAAATTATTAGATAAGAATGCTCAATACCAAATAACCGTATGTAATTTATGGGTATAAAGAATAGTTATTTGAAGCTATGATTTTTTTTACTAAGGATTATTATCAGTTACTTGAAACCGTATAATCGCTTGCAAATTATTGGGGTTAGAAAGGAATACTAGAAACTATATAAGTGAATACAAACAAATGCTTATCATTAAATGGGAATAGTTACTTTGAACCATATAATTCTGTATAAATTATTAGTATTAGATAGGAATACTTGAAACCACACCACTGTGTCTAAATGCTGTTTATTTGATATGAATACTTGATACCTTATAACTGTGCTCATTATATGTATTAAGAATAGTTAATTGAAGCTAGAATTGTTTACAAAGGATTATTATTATTAGTTACTTGAAAAAAAAAGCATTTAAGAGTAAACAAATAATTATTATTAAACACAAATAGTTACTTAAAACCACATGACTGTCAATAAATTATTTGGGTTAGATTGGAATACTTTAAATCACACAACTGTGAGCAAATTTGTGTAAGAAGACTAGAAAACATTTAACTGTGTACAAACAAATATTTATAGAAAAAAATGCAATTAAAAATACACTGAAATATTGAAACTTGTTATGATTGTAATCAAACAATTAAAAATTAAAAACATTTTGGCATTAAAAAAACCCAGAAGGGGTTGATACGGTTTTAAACGAATAATTCAACTAAATGAAACCAATTTTATGAAACAGGGATGTTATTGCACAAAACGATGAAACAACCTTGGGAGATTTCTGCTCCACACCAAATAATATATAATACACCGACTGCACCTCTACAGAGGGATAAGACCTCCCCACCCCCAACAAGTGTCCTGGATATGACACTAAACAATCTAATAGTGAGGTTCCAGTAATGCTGGAGATTTGGGGAATGCGGAGGACTCCTTCATTACCATCGCTCCCAGGTCCACTTTGGCCCGGAATGGAAGCACATGATAGGATCCTATCTATGGGTCAAATAGAACTAGGATGCATACATATGCTAAACTGAATTACTTGAAATAGAACTGGTTTGATATCTAAACTGCGTAGTTAGGCTAATCTGAATTGTTTGAAATAGAACTGTTTTGACATTTAACTGTGTGTGGACAAAAACTATATTTATACTAAACTGAATTGTTTGAATTAGAACTGTTTGACTAAACTGAATAGCTTGAAACAGAAATGTTTTTGAAAATTAAATTGTGTGCTCATGCTAAACTGAATTGTTTGAAATAGAACTGATTATTTGTATAAAAATGGATTAGACATTGAATAACCCACTAAGGTCGATATGCCATAAAACCCAAACAACCAACAACCAAACAACTACACCAAATAAAATGTATTCTTTTGAAAGTTAAAGTTGGTAATTCTTTAAGTAGACACCCACTAATGTAGTATACAGGCTGTTTAATTTGGAATATCTAGTATAAACAGATGTTTTAATCTTGCCATATCAAGGCTAAAAAGCCAGTATGCCCAACTATTAACGATAACTAGAGGCATGATAGGTATATTCATAACTTTCTTAGGGGTATTAGCACTATCTGAAATGAAAACAGCTTCGTCCAGCATTTGAACTCGGGCCACCGTGTCTAATTTCCAACGACGATATCCATCATAGGGTTTTAAGTATTCCTATTTAATACTAATATTTTATGCACAATTATGTGGTTTCAAGTAATTATTTCTTTTTAATGATAATCATTTCTTTGCAAACAGTTATATGGTTTCAAGTAAAAAGGAGCAATCATATCAAAGCTAGAATAGATAAGACGCAACAAAACAGTAGATGAGGATTGTGTGCTGATAGAGACGAAACAATTAATCACATAAAAAGTGAATGCAGCAAATTAGCACAGAAAAGTATAAAACTAGACACGACTGGGTAGGCAAGGTGATCCACTGAGAATTGTGCAAGAAATTTAAATTTGACCATACGAACAAATGGTATATGCACATCTATCCCGGAAAATGAGAAGCACAAACTTCTCTGGGATTTTGAGATACAAATTGATCTCCTAATCTCGGCTGGACGACCAGACCTTATAAAAAATTTTAAAAAAGAAAAAAAAAAAAGAATTGCAAAATTGTGAACTTTGGTGTCTAGGCTGACCACTGAGTAAAATTGAAAGAAAGAGAAAAGAAGGTTAAGTACCTCGACCTTGCTAGGGAATTAAAAAAAACCTGTGGAACATGAAAGTGACGATCTGTACAGTCACCAAAGGATTGATACAAGGACTGGGGGACTTGGAAATAAAAGGACGAGTGGAGATCATCCAAACTACTGCATTATCCAGATCAACCAGAATACTGAGAAGAGTCCTGGAGACTTGAGGAGACTTGATGTCACTCAAACTCTGGTAAAAGACCATCAACTCATGCTGGTGGGATTTATAAACCTTTTGATAACGTTTATTAATTCTAAGTCCTCATCCAAAGTAGTTTTGTCTTATTTACTTAAAATTTTATATGAAGATCGAGTTTTCAACTTGTTATAACGATTTAATTTCCTGACGTACTAAATTACCTTTTTACCTATTTATTTATTTTCCAGTTGAAGACGATGGTGACAGCAGAATAACTGTGCTCATCAAAAGTAATGAATGATGCTGCCTTTGTTTTGAACTAAATTCGAAAGCTATTTGACGTAAGTACCCACATATGAATGTTTCTCTTCTATATATCAGATTGGTACAAAAATAACTGATTTCAAAATATCAACCATAAAGCCGTAAAGAATGAAAATGAATTAAGCAAAGTAAGAGTCCTTAAAATCTACGCTGGCTTTGTTGGCAGGGCTTAGAATACGCTGACTCTATCCCCAGCTGAGGGGTAAGATTACTCCTACCCCCCCAAAAAAAACAGACGATATACTTTTTCAATGAAGGGTACGTTTCGGTCTTTAGGGTAAGTAAAGCCTTATTCATAAAGCATGTCTTTCAATTATTCAATCTCAAAAGCCTACTTATTTCCCGCGCCACCTCTTCAAAAAAGAGGTACCTTGGGTAGGACTAAACTGTATCTGATGGTGAGACCCCAGTTCCAGACCTCTGAGAAGTAAAAAGTAACTGTTTATCGCCATTAATCCCAGGGCAGGTTCACTCTGATTCGGAGTTAAAAGAAAGCAAAAAGAGAGAAATACTTAGATCATGACAGAAAGCTAAAAAAGCTAGGGAAAATGGAGGTGGCGGCGATATGAATTATAGATAGTCCACATGGAAAAGTTTATAAATGGTTAGAAAAGAGTCAGGAAAAATTGAAGATCAGAGGAAGATCGAGACCATAGAGAGTACAGCATTGTTAAGATCGCGGCTAGAATACTGAGGAGAGTCCAGGACACAAGAGGAGACTTGTTGTCAATCAGACTCCATTAAGGGACTACCAGTTAACGTTGGTTTAAAAACTCGCAAGGAGTAGCCGGAGAACTAAAAAAAAAAAAAAAGAGCAAAGGAACATGAGAATGACGGTAATACCAATGGTACTTAGTGCACTTGGAACGACACCAAAATGTTTTGGAATATAGACTAGAAGAAATTGGAAATAAGAGGAAGAATCAAGACCATCCTGACCACAGTATTACTAAGATTGGTTAGGATACTGAGAAGAGTCCAGGAAACCTGAAAAGACTTACTGTTACTCAAACTCCAGTGGCAGTCCAACTGTTAACGTTGGTATGAAAAACTCACGAGGAATAAAATAAAGTCTTTTTTTAACGCAGCTTTGATTTAGAAAAGAGTTTTGATGCTTTATCTTAGTACAGCTACTTCGAGGAATGTCGTGAGTTCCCGTGCACAATGCAACTAGCACACACACAAAAAAAATTTGTAGTGTAAAAGAAGAGAAAAGCAGACTTCATAACACAGAACAGATTTTTTGTTCAGTTCGTTCGATTTTGTGGTGGTTTTTGATTCTCCATTTTGTGCCAAATATCAAACAGCTCTTGAATGGTGAATGTTCAGCTGTAAAACATCCCGAATTCTTTCCTGTGGGTCTGCTTCAATAATGACCCTTGAATGGTTGGCGTTAATTGTAGAAGAACTTCCAAAATTAAATCTGGCATAAATCCCCATGGCATTGTGGCTGACGTGCCATCAGAGTAAATGAGTTCAAATTCTAGTTATACTTTCACGTTCACTCTCGAATAAATACGATCGTCTTATTTTCTCAGCTTTTGGATTTGTAGCAACCACTACTGTTCTTCTGCAAGAAAGGCTTTGGCATAAAATGAACGTCGAAGGTTGATATGCCATCAAAAGAAAAGAAATGTTGGACTGTTTATTCATTGATTGGTCCTTGGTCAAATGCTTGATTCATTTCAATAACTCCAACAAAAATTGCTTGATTTATGAACTTTAATCTGTCAATATAAAACGAAGAAAAAACAATGAAAATAAAATAAAATTTGACATTAATCAAAGTATATGTATTTATCCAATCCCTCCACACAAGCAGGATGTGACACAAGGTCAATTTTTAAACGGAGTTTAACAGATATGAATTCAGAGTTTTCTTTTTCCTAGACTAGTTGTTACCCCAAGGTTAAAAAGCACAGTCTGACCGACTATTTATCCACACCAGAAGGGAAAATAGTCTGATTTATACGTTTCCCAAAAGTATGAGCACTGTTTAAAACGGAAACTGCTTCGTCCAGGATTTGAATTCAGATGATTGAGTTCATTTCCTACAACACTAACTCTTACACCAGCCGAGACATGAATCAGTATATAAGACTGAGTGCAATAAATAAATAAATGAATAAATAAAAAAAGAAAGAAAGAAAAAAAATGTGCAAGCATTCCCATCTAATTCGAATAATTTTAGACATGTCTATTCGACCCATCGATGGGAGCTTAACAGGTACAATTACTCCGGATTAGAGTGGCCCTGGGAGTAATGGCAATAAAGGGCTATTCCAGAATCAGAACCTCAACATCAAATGAAGTTTAGTGTCATATTCAGGACACTTCTTTCTCTAGAGGACTTACTCCACGGCAGGGAATACAGTCAAAATATATTAAGCCCAAGTATGTTGTGTGTCGTGTATTTGCTCTTATATTGTATCTGATATTAGGTTAGCAGAATACTTGTTGCAACAGTTCAAACCAAAAGCATAGTGTGACCACTTGTGCAGAATGTGTGAGGCAATGCTAAGCAAGCTATGAGATTCTTAATTGGGCGTTGATAGAAATAGAAAAATTAGTTCATTGTTCCGATCAACAAAGCTAAAATGTTTGTGTCTTTTTAATACGGAAGACTTTAGAGATTTTGATTAAATGTCTTTTGTTCCTTTTTCTCTTATATTTTGCTAGCGTTTTTACGTAACAGATTTCATGGACGACTTTTCCATGAAGTCAATCTTTTTCAGTTCATTTTATTGCTGTTGAAAAAGCCAAGAAAATAGATCAAAGACGATATATATTTTTACTGCTCTCTCACTTTCTCTCTCCTTCTCTCGCTTTCTCTCTCTCTCTCTTTCTCTCTCTCTCATACACACAAACTCACAGAGTTCCACAAAATATATATCTCTCTCTCTTTCATACAATTTTAATTATGTGAGATAAAAAGAAATTACGTTATTTCACGTGCACCTAATCATTGCACTTGTGTGGGAATATGTATTGATACATTGTTTATTTCTTACACACACACGTATATATATATATATATATATATATATATATATATATATATATTGTGTATGTGTGTGTGTGTGTGACTTATTATACAGTATCTCTAATAAATAAGTTAACTCTAGCATTGTTTTTATGAAAAGATGATTTTCTTCTAAAGCAAATATACCAGGATTTTATTATTTTTGGTGAAGCATCGTAAAATCAAAGCATATTATTAGGTATTATTTATTACCAAATTCTACACTATTGAAACTCAGAATGAATATTTAGCAGTCAAGAATAAGTAGATCCCCGCAAAAGAAGGTATTTCAAATTAATATTTTCTGTGAGAACCTTTATTCATTTATTCTTAATACTGCTTGATATTGAACACTTCATTTTTCTGCCATTTTGAAATATTTTTCCACTTCGATATTATGTTGTCTTTCCATGTTCTACTAAAAATAATAGAATTCTTGTATCTTCAGTTTAGAAGAAAATTAAGTTTTTATTAAAATTGGTTTGGACAACTCTTTATGGCATATCAACTCTTTACGGGTTATTTAATATTGAAATTTGATTCAGTTGAAAATGTTTGATTATAATCATAACTTATAAATTGAATCACCATGACCAGAAAATCCGGCAAGCACTGCGTTACACGGGATATACAGAACCACTGGACAGCTGCTTCGACCTTATTAAGTCTCATCAACAGTGTATACCATGATCTCTCACACTGGAGATCAAACCAGCGATCTCAGAATGTGAAGCCAAAACTCTACCACTGAGCTATGGTCCACATCGCACACAAACGATCCCAAATTAACTCGACATTGCGATTGTGCAACCAATTAACTTGATGTGTCTTGTCAGTTATATTCGTACTCTTACAGAAGACACGGTCACCTTTAGGGTTATGTCTTCCCAAGAGGAATGGAGATACGCATCCGCGTAATTATAACCTCATGGGCAAGGAAAGGGATATACATTTTTTTATATGAAGAAATCATATTATAAATTGAATTACTATGAGCAGAAAATCTGGCAAGCACTACGCGCAACATACGGAACCCCTGGACAGCTGTTTCAACCTTAATAGGTCTCATCAGCAGTGTATTGCGAAGACGTAGCCCCGGAGGTGACCGTGTCCTCTGTAAGAGTACGGATGTAACTCACAAAACACATCAGGTTAATTGACCGCGCATGTGTGCGATGTGAGCCAGTAGCTCAGTGGTAGAGTTTCGGTCCTGCATTCAGTGGTTGTTAGTTCGATCTCTTGCGGGGGAGATCACGCTATACACTGCTGATAAGATCTAATAAGGACAAAACAGTTGTCCAAATGGTTCCGTATGTCCTGTGCAGTGCTTGCCGGATTTCCAGGTCATGCTACTTTGATTTATAATGTAATTCCTCTCTATAATAAAATGTATGTCTATAATCATAACTATTCATAAACTTAGTTTGGTTTATTTGTTTAAAGGCATGTCAACCCCTCATGGATTATTTGTAAATGTTTGATTATAATTATGACTCTACTTTCAAATTTCCCTCGCAATCATTTTTAACTCTTTCTCTTAATCTGCCAATAATGATCATCTATTCGCCCGGTTTTATGGTATCTAGAAATCTTACCAATCGGTAATAATTTTTACATAATTATATGGTTTTAAGTAACTGTTCTTATTTAGTGATAATCATTTGTTTGCACACAGTTATTTAGTTTCAAGTGTTCCTACATAACATTGATAATCTTTAGACTGGTCTATTTAATCCATGTATGAAACCCTAACAGGATCTAGCAATCTGGAGCTGAGTGGACCAGGGAGTAATTGTAATGAAGGGTAATCCGCACTCCACAGAACTGGACCCTCACCACCGGATGCAACTAGACTATTCTAAGACCTACTGACACAGCTAAATAAAATTGTTGGAGGTATATTTACGAATGGGCGTTTGACCCTGAAAACTGTATACACACTTTGATTTATTATATATAAAATATTCATTGAAATATATTCAGTTTTTATAATCCAAGTTAATGTAGACAAGCACAAAAAATACTGAGGTTATACAGGTGTTTGAACTGATGATCGTTCTTTAGCCAGGCACTGCTGATAACGAGAACAGACAGAATTATCATAGTTGTTCAAACTGATGACCATTCTGCTTAAGGCACTACAGATGGAAGCACAAATTTCTTAAATCGTTTCAACTGGTATTAAGATGCATTTTCTTTCATTTGCTGCTATACACTCATTTTTGCAGGTTTAGGTGCCGTAAAGTTAAACGACTCAAATGCAACAATTACGACTACAGGGAACCTCAGAATCCGTATTTTACTGTTGAATACCACGAAATCTCACCTAGATTTATCAGCGTTGCATGTTATTGTATTATTGTCTTTTTTTATTAAATACAGTAACTGATCAATTTTGTCTCATAGATGGGAGCCTGACTCTAACTTTAGGTCAGAGTCAACCTAGGAGTAATGAACTGCCGCTTCATGATCAGTAGCAGTTTAGAGTTATATATACAGGACATTCTTTCTTTTTTGGTGGGGTGGGAGACTTACTCCTCCGACAGAGTTGATGAAGGAAAGATTAAACAAGAATTAACAATTCTTTTTTCATTATGTGATGATAATTGTTTTGATTTTCGAGATATTGAAGAGAAGGTTCGTATTGTATTTTTACGGGATATACATCACTGAGAGCAGTATGAAATGTAAACTTGAAATAAGGCAATGTAAATTAGCATATGTGTCGGCGTATAATGCAACCTTTAAACCTTAAAAAATATCAAGCTGAAAGACCACCATATGTAAAGCTCGTACCTAACATTGTCGTCGTATTTCTTAATGCCTTCGGCGTCGTCAAATCGAAAAAAGAAAAACTAACCCAGTGCTGGTTCTGTTAAGTATGAAGGAGATTGCACTTGCACAATCCTGTGTTTCGCAAAAAAACACGCTGATAAAAATGTATTGAGATTGCTGATCAAAAACTATTGAGAAGTGGTTCTGACTCGTCTAGACAACAGTCAAAACGTCTTGGCATCACCACTTTTTTATATAAGTACTTCAGATATATAAATATCTTCTTTAAAACTTTATATTTTGAATTCTACAATATAAAATGTATTCCTTCCAGATATTTTTATCACATTTTATAATGGAAAACGAAATTGCAACATGTTGCCAAAGTTTCTGCTTCGTTAAAACTGCTGATCAAAAAGTATCGAAATTGACACTGACTCGTTTAGATATCTAGACTGCTGTCTAGACGTCTAGACATTATCGCTTTATTGTAAAAGTTGCTCAGCTGTATACAAATTGTCATTTAAATTCTAAAATCAAAAATAAAACAGAGAGAAACATTTATTGTTTAAGTCTTGGTGTGTTTTTTTTTATCTTTCCCTGAAATGTCTTCGCATTTCTCGGTTTATTTTTCTTCTTTCTTTTTACCTCTTCCATCTCTTCACCTTTCTGTATCTCCATAATTACTGTCTTATATTTTCTCTTCTATCTTCCTTCCCCTCACTCTTTCTCTATCAACACCACAGTCTTTCCTCTTGATTTTATTCTATCGGTATCTGTCTCTCGTTCAAGTTTCTCGTTTCCATTATCGTTTTTCCTCTCCTCCTCCCTTTTTTTTTAATATCTCTTATTTCCGTTCGCTCTTTCTGTCTTCTGTACTTTTTTCAATTTTTTTTTTCTTTTTTTTTTTTTTTTGGCAATTCCCTTCTCCAATGTTTGCTGGAGTCGGACTTGCCGGCACACGTATGTACCTTACCTGGCAAATGGCATCAAATGGTTCCACCCCATCTCTTTTCTTCACTAACCCAAACTCGAACAGCTTCCCCCATCTCATAAATTCTTCTACTTCTCCTACAATCCGGGACGGAGATCCTCTCTGCAACGTTTGCACATTCTACAGCCAGAAACTGATAATGACTCATCGCAATGCTGTTTAAAATACTGGGGTATCTCTTTGCAATTCCTTGCATTATTTGTCAACCCGCCAAATCTGATCTTGCATCGTTGCCCTTCTGCTCTTCAACGTTCCAACTGCAAATATCCCGAGCGCATATATATATATATATATGTGTGTGTGTGTGTGTGTGTGTGTGTGTGCAAGTTTACGTGCGTGTGTTAATGGGAATATATAGATGTGAGTATGTGTTCACATGCAAATGCGTATGTGTGTGTCTGTCGGTCTGTTCACATAAATTAATGTATGTTGATATGCACATATACGAGTATATGTATGTATGTATGTATGCGTGTGTTTGTTTTTCTGTCTGTCTGTCTGTCTGTCCACATAAATTAATGTGCATATATAGATGTGTGCGTGTTTTGATATGCATATGTGCATGCATGTATGTTCATCTATTTGTCTACAAAAATCTATGTGTATATGTTCATGTGCATGTATATATATGTGGAAGGTGGGTATGTTTAACTGTCTATTATTCATATATTTATGGGTGAGTGTATATATATATATATATATATATATATATATATATGTGTGTGTATGGTTGATTGAGTCTTTCGTCGTGTGCATATATATATATATATATATATATATATATATATAATCATTTTTATGAATGGTGTGGTACGCTGGTCAGTGTCTGTCCATGTATGTTGACTACTCATAAACATGTGTATGTTCGTATTTAACTGTCTCTCAGTCTATTTGTTGGGTAAATGTATGTATATGTTTGTTAATGTGCGTATATATATATGTGTGTGTGTTTACGTGTAGGACTGTGTTTTATGTGTACATTTATGCGAGAATCTATATTCCCTGTTGAGCTTGTCTTTATATTTAAACATAAATATACATATATAAACATGCGTCTTTGTGAATATTTTTGATTGTACAATATATCTGTGTACGTGTGTACACGGACTTCCGTGTAGGTATTTGTATCTTGTATAAACTTTCGCAGACGTGTTTATTTTTTAAATTCAAATAAATACTTTCATTTATGTAGACATACAAACACATATTAACACACAGTACTCTAACTTCTTTGTAGAAATGAAAATAGTCCAGTCAGTCATCTATAAATTCTGCACATATATATATATATATATATATATATATATATATATATATATATATATATATATATTCTTAAAAAAAGAGAGGAGTGACCCCCATAAAACCTCATAACCAACTGAAAACTATTCAAAATGCAAATACGAGTGAGTTAAAGTCTCATTGAGTACTCAATTAACAAGGCCTAGTGCCATACATGTTCTCTGACGAAAGCAACAAGCTGGAAACGTACGTGTATGAAAGAACAAAATAAATACATAAATCCTAGAAAAATACAAATCTCTTCGTGGAGCAACCCATTTTAAATATATATATATATATATATATATATATATATATATAAAGCTTAATATCGGCGATATATATATATATATATATATATATATATATATATATATATATATATATATATATATATATATAGAAAGCTTAATATCGGCGATATATATATATATATATATATATATATATATATATATATATATATATATATATATATTAAATGTCAGTTTCTCACCTATATGATTGCCTGAAAATATTGAAAAATATTTTTGCAAAATGAATGTTACTTTCATTAAGCTAAAACATTGGTGTAAATACGCACACACCCACACCTACACCCATACCCACGCTCGCATTCGCGCGTGTGCACACGCACACACAGGCACACGCACATACACATGCACATATAGAGTTCATTAATTCATACACATCTAAGGTTTTAAGGCAAGAGATGCTTTCACATATTAATTAAGCAGGAAATGATATAAGCTTATATGGTGGTGAATACGCTGGTATATATATATATATATATATATATATATATATATATATATATATATATATATGTGTGTGTGTGTGTGTGTGTGTATATGTGTGTATGTATATATGTGATCATGTGTGTTTGTGTGTGTGTATGTGTGTGTGTATGTGTGTGATCGTGTGTGTGTGTGTGTCTGTTTATATGTGTGTGTGTGTATGCGTGTGATCATGTGTGTGTGTCTGTGTATGCATGTATGTGTGTGTGTGTGCGAACAAACAAGCTTATGCGCTTAATATTTCCATACTATTTTCGGTCTTAGAGGAGAAAGCAGTACTTTGAAAAAAATTTCATGTAACACAAATATATAACGGAGAATAATTCCATCTATGAGGCATATCCGTTTATAAATAAATATATATATATATATATATATATATATATATATATATATATATATATATATATATATATATATATATATCACAGAAATAATTACATTCCAAATGATTTTTAAGAAATTGGTAATTTTCTACAAAACCAAAAGTTACCAGAATTTTATAATTTCTAAAGAAACATTGTACAATCAAACGAATATTGCTCAGTCGGCTGGGACTTTAAAATAAACCGATTGCTTCCTGCAATAGGGTAAGACCCCCCCTCAATGAGTGTCCTGTATATGACACTAAACAATCTGGTGGTTGGGTTCCAGTAATGCCATTGACCCCAGGATCACTCTGGCTCTGTGTGGTAGCTTCTGATAAGGTCCTATCTTTGTGTCAAATAGAACTAAACTGTGAACTTTTGCTAAAGTGAATTGTTTGAAATAGAACTGTTTTGACATTTAACTGTTTGTAACCAAAAACTATTCTTATACTAAACTGAATTGTTTAAAATATAATTCGGCGTTAAATGACCGAAAAAGGGTTAATATGCCGTAAAACAAAACAACCAACCAAACGAATGTTTTTACGGGTTATTGATTCGAAAAATTTACTGTATCGAATATCTGTAACCAAAAGCATTAATACATGAACTGGAAGTATGAGCTCCGAGTGAGACTTGAACTCTCTAGTAATGGTCAGCCAGTTTAGCTTGTTAACAACTACACCAGAGAAGTCGCTGTGTTGAAATAAGCATGAATATTTTTCCAATTATATTCGGACCTCGATTCATAGAACTTATTTCTCTTACTTGTTAGCAATAAGTGATAAATAGTTATCTCCCTATGAGAATTTATTAAACTCATATTTCAAATTGCAAATTGAACTGGAAATAACTTTATTGTCTAAGTTAATGCATTTAACGCAAATAATAATATCGCTACGATGAACCATTTTTGCTCTGCTTGGCTAATATTCAAACATAAAAATCATTAAAATACAAACAGTAAAACAATAACTTTTTTAATACCTGATTCATTGAAGACATTGGCCTAATAGTTACAGTGTTCGCCAATGGCCTGGGAGACCTGGGTTCAATCCCAGGTCGAGTCATACCAAAAAGTCAAAAAATGGTACTTGATGCCGGTTTGCTTAACACTCGGCATTATAAGGTAAGGGTAAAGTGGAGCAATCCAGGGAAACGAATAGCGCCCTCTCCTAAATCTTGGTGTAGTAGCTATCGAAAAGGGAGCCTTCGGGTCAATCTTGACTACGGTCGCTAACTTTACTTTTATTTTTACTTTATCCGACTCAAATTGGTAAGTGCATTGGTTAAAGATTATGGTGTGTCAAAAGTTTTGCAATATTTTGTTGATGTGGGGTGCAATTCAGCAGCTCAAGAAGCTTTTTAATGACATCACGAGGGTGACGAACCATACTGTATAGAGAAATGCCGAACACGTCTCGTACTTTCCGAGTGTAACTCATTGGATTTGCCTCTATGTCTTGAAACACGGTCTCGGAATCCATCGTTTTTGACAGATGTTCTTTCCTGGTTATTGTACCACAATCAACTATGTCTTCACCTTTCACATAACGAAATATTTTGGGTTGCATCCGCTGTGTAAGGGCCAAGTTCGAATTCGTAACGGATAATTTCTTGAATTAGACGACATTGCATGTTCACTGGTGTGGCTTAGAAATCACTCACCAAGTGAAGCAATGCACAGCGTGTTAACATTTCAACTACTACCACAATACTACCAACCACAGTGAGCACCTACTAAAATATTGCAAACCTTTTGACTCACCCTTGTATAATCAAATGAAACCAATGAGTAACTTGTAAGACAACCAGCAACTGGCAACTTTTTTCTTCTGCATTAATTTCAGTAAACAACAGCAAGAAAAATGTTGGGTCTATTATCATAAATTATTCGGTTAATGTATGGATCGACTTCCCTCTTTAAATGTAGCCGAATAAACTCGATGTTAGAAGACTAAGAATTCATGTTATAAAATATTTACCTGTCCACCCCACGACCTATCTACTGTTATCATAACAACAGAATTTCTCATTACTGGGTGTGTGACCGATATATATATATATATATATAGTTGGTGACCTTAGACGAGGGTGACCCGAAGGCTCCCTTTTTTTGATAGCTGCTACACCAAATTGTTGGGGATGGCACCACTCCATTCCCAGGATTGCTACACATTATCCTTGATCCTCCCCTTATAGTGCTGAGTGCTAAGCAAAGCAGTATCAAGGACCATTTTTGAGTCTTTGGTATGACTCGACCTGGGATTGAACCCCAGTCTCCCGAACTATTGGTGAACACTCTACTCATTCGGCCAATTATATATATATATATATATATATATATATATTATTATTATTATTAATCTTTAGTGGTATTTTCGGTTTTTTACAATTTGCCAATGGTCCGGGAGACCTAGGTTCAATCCCAGGTCGCGTCATAAGAAAGACTTTAAAAAATGGTACTTAATACCTCCTTGATCTACACTCAGCATTATAAGGTACGTATCAAGGGCAAAGTGGAGCAATCCAGGTAAAGGAGTAGCGCCCTCCCCAACACATCGGTGTCGTAGCTATTGAAAAGGGAATCTTCTCGTCGCCCTCAACTAAGGTCGCCAACTTTACTTACAATTCTTCACAGAGTCTTTATTCAAGATTTAGGATGAGAGAAAGGAGGGATTAGATGTTTTCTATTTATTCTTTGCTGCTTCTTTGTGGTGGCATTTTTAATCGCATTGATCGTACTCTTCTAAGGAGATGAGCAGTTTCCTCAAAGTGCTTTTTTTTTATTTCATGTCGACTTGGACTGCCAAGTATTTCGTTAATGTGTTTATCTGTCCCTTTCTTGATCGTACCGAGAGCTCCCACTATTATTGGCACAGAGGTAAGATTCTCGTTATGTTATATATATATGATGTAGTTTGATATATTTAGAAAAAAGTGCTAAATATCGGTGATAGAGCATGTATATCTCAGTTAGGATAGTGTTAACACAGCGAAGGGCACTTGATTACAGTCAGTTCTTATACAATCAGGAACTTTTTTTGGTGAACGTTTACCGATCAAAGCAGTTCTTATTGGGTACTCCATCTATCTCACTTTTTACCAAACTACTAAAAAAAATTAACTCTTGATTAAATACCATTCAAGTTCAAACTCAAGATGTGTTTCAACGTTCATTCAATCGTGAACGTCAATTTCTTGGCTTTTATAAGACTACCGGTCTTAAAAAGTAAACAGTCTAGAAAAAAACTTGTTCAGATGATAGCCTTAAATTAACATAAGGAATTAATTCATATTAAAAAAATGACAACGCTTATGTGTATTATCTTTCGTTCGTGCAATATATATATATATATATATATATATATATATATATATATATATATATATATATATTCGTGGGTGGACTGAAACGTTTATATGGTGATGTTATATCTGCCGCTAAGGATGTTTTAGATCAATGTGATCCAAGCCCCACAGCACCGATGTTAAAAGTGTTGACTGCAAGGGAGACTATGTTGAAAAAAAACCCACTCTTGTTCCCATTTAATGAGAGTATCTTAGTCAGCTTATGAACTTTTCAGCGGACCCTCTTAAAAACACACACGCATGTATACATTCAATAAGTTTCCAGACTTTTTTCGTATGGGCACTTTTATTGATAGTACACACATGAAACTCTAGTCCCCTTTGAAGTAATCTCTTCCAGCTGCAATGCACTTGTTGTACCTTTCCAACAACTTCCGGAACGCCCTATGGAAGTCCTCTTGTGTGAGCGTGTCAATGACCTTCGTCACAGCCTCTTTCATCTCCTCAATTGTCTCATAACGACAGCCTCTAAGGTTTTCCTTGAGCTTAGGGAATAGCCAAAAGTTACAGGGAGCAAGGTCTGGACTATAGGGACGGTGAGGAACTCTCTGGATGCCCATCTTGGTCAAATAGTCTGTGACAAGGATAGAGTTGAGGACTGGGACATTGTCCTGGTGGAAATACCACTGACCCGATTTGATGAGTGCTGGCCTCTTCCGACGGAATCTCTTCCTGAACTCCCTTAAAACCTCAACATAGTATTCCTTAACTGTTTGTCCAGTTGGAACCCAGTGCATGTAGATCATGCCAGTAATGTCAAAAAAAAAGGATCATCAAAAGTTTGTGTGTGGATTTGCTCTGTCTGGCCTTTTTGTTCTGGGAGTGCCAGCATGCCTCCCTTGGGAACTCTGTCTCTTGATCTCTGGGTCATAGCAATAGATCCAGCTTTCATCGCTGGTCACCAGAGCATCAAGAACTACTGGATCTGAATTGATCAGGTCGACCATCTCCCTGCTGTCATGACAATGTCTTTCTTTCTGATCTTCTCTGAGCACCCTTGGGACAAACTTCGCGCAAATCTTCCGCATCTTCAGTTCCTCGCGAATAATTGTGTGTACAGTTCCCACACAGACATCAAACTGTGCACTTATTGTCTCTACAGACACACGACGGTCCTTAGCCATGAAATTCTTTATATGGCCAATCAACTCTGGTGTTCTGACTTCCTTACTCCTCTCACACATCTCATCATTCCTCACAGACTCCCTGCCTTCCTTGAATCTCTTATACCACACAATAACTGATGCTCGATTCATGCAAGATGCTCCAGAAGTAGTCTGAAGCATTCCATATGTTTCTGTGGCATTTTTTCCAAGTTTAAAACGGAATTTTATTGCATATCGTTCTTCTAAAGTGTCCTGACGTCCAGATTGCATTTTTGAAATTCACCAGCTGTGACAATCAGACTTTAGTAGGGTGTATTCCAATTGTTGCTGTAGCTGTTCATTTGAATGTGAAATTGTAAAAATTGGTCAGTCATCTGATAAGATGTATAGCAAAAACATATTGAATTTTCAAAAGTCTACGACAATTTTAAATGCCTGTTCCAAAAAGTCTGGAAACTTATTGAATGCACCACCTATATATATATATATATATATATTGTCATCCACAGACAGACTTTCGTTGTATCACAACTCTTCAGTGTGGCTAGACACGTAGGACGCTTGAAGCTGGGATCGAAACCCGCCCAACTTTACGTTAGACTTAGTATCAGACCGCTTGGCCTACAAGCATACCACGTCGGCTAGGGAATTATAAAGTATTATGTAGAAACAGCAGCTGCAGCGTTCGTTTGTTTACATTTCATAACTTACCAGTTACCAGAGTGCTCAATTCGTTCCAAGAGCTTTGCATTATATGAACAGTATTTTCGAGTATAAAAGACAGTAATAATTAAGGACCGAATAAATTGAGTTTTACGTTGCTGGTTCTCTTGTGGCATGTCGATGATGGCTCATCTAGTGAAACTCAGAGTTGTAGGTTTTTATCCATTTAAAAATATTGTTATTCTATTTTATACTTCAAAATATTGCAATATTGCTCTGTATTGTTGAGCATAGAACACGAAACATTTTACTGATTAAAAACTATTTTAGCTTTAAATTTTAATCAAAAGTTTATGTATATATATTTATATTTGGATAGCAAGAATGGTTGACAGTATCAAATTGCTGATCAGTTTTCTCGATAGCATTGTTGTCAAAGGGAAGGTCAAGGGCTGATACAAACTGATACAAACTGGAACTTATATCGTTGCAGAAAATTTCAAAAAATTTGAACTGCTCTCGGAACACCAGTTTTGAACCAAGTTATCCTTCTCCTATACTGGTTACAGCATATCAACACAAAAGATACCGCTCTTTTCTATTTGGAGGCACTTATCGTAGTGGATAGTTAGCGAGCAATGGGATTCTTATTGGGTTATCTATACTGCAAACCTAATACCAAGCTAATACTAATGAATTCGATCCTCACGAATTGCCCCATTCTAACCTAAGCTATGAGTAATTTTAAGGCTCACTTATGCCAACTAAGTTAAGCTTAGTAAATGACTTAAAGTGAATTTGGTCTTCACTGAGTACCTTCTCTTGTAACATTCTATCATGTTGAGGAAAACCCTCTGAATTTCGATAATGGAAGAAAGTTGTGAAAGAAGAAATATAATTGTTTTAACAATGGAGTGGGATCATCCAAAATGTTGGCGATGCCATGTCAAAATCATTTTTGTCCTTTTTCTGACCTGTTGAATAAATTCCAGACCACCAGGGCCCACTGTCTCCGCCAGCTCTACGTGTTGACTCATATGAGCGAATATATTGTCGGCTTCTGGTGAATAGGTTTGTGTGTCTGGTCGCAGCTACCTAGCGCATGGGTAGCTGGTTGGTTAGTTGCACACACCGTCAGCTGTGATTGCTGTTGGTTGCTTCTTGCATTCCCACAGGCAAAGCTCATTTAGGACACATCGAAGCCGAGGTCAAATTCCTTGAAGTCATTTGCATCGGTATATATACTTATCAAGCGCACTTATGCACATTCACTATATCACGCTCTCCAGATACCTGGTTATTGTCTGTACTCAGCACACACACACACACACACACATACATACACACACACACACGCACACACACACTCCTCTCTATCTTTCTCTCTCTCTCTCTCTCTCTATATATATATATATATATATATATACATATCCAATAAAAGTTGAGTATTTGAGAAAAATAAAGAGGATCCTAATAAATCCCTTGGAGTACTCAATGTATGATAATATATATAAAAAAAATCTTACTGAATAAATTTCCATATAACTGAAAAAAATCAACAAACGGTTATTTGGCTCTCATAAATCTATTTCAGCTGGATCCTCTAAAAAGGAGACCAGCTTCTTCTGATAGCCATCACAAAACGGAGAGAAAAAAATCTTTTAAAAAATTTTTGCTATGAACTCTTACTCGTTCAAAAAGCAAAAAAAGGTTTGGGGAAGGAAAGTAAAAAGAGAAGAGCTAAAAGTTTGAATCAGAAGCGGATATATGTCATTGACTGGTGTCATGTCTCCTTATGTATGTAAAATTTTACACAACTCACAAAACTCTCAGCAACTAAAATCTTTTCAATAAATTAATCTATTTTATTTTAAGAAAAATCTTTCTATTTATTTCTATATTTTTATTCTAAATACTGTCATTCTAATTGCCGTTACTATCATTAATATTATTATAATCATTAATTATCAATAAATCTATTATTAATAATTCTAAAGTAACTATTTACTATGGTACTTTATTATCTTTTTTATAGTTGTTTCTTGAGAGCTTTTCACATTAGCGTTAGCTGATGGTTTCTCACTGAAGTTTGACCGACAGCAAGTCTCCTCAAGTCTTCGGGGCTCTTCTCAGGATTCTGGCTAATCTCAATAAAGCAGTAATTTGGATGGTCTCCAATTGTCTTCTTATTTCCAAGTCCTCCAGTCCTTGTATCAATCCTTTGGTGACTGTACCAAGAGCACCAATTACAATTGATATAATCGTTACTTTCATGTTCCACAGAAAGTCCAAGTGCTTATCTTGCACAATTTCTTGTGCAATTCCTTGTGGATCACCTTGCCAACACTGTCATGTCTAGTTTTATACTCTTTCTGTGCTAATTTGCTGCATTTGGCTTATTATTATTATCATTTACTCATTAGAGTTTTTCTCATCAGCGTTAGCTGATAGTCTTTCACTGGAGACTGAGTGACAGTAATTCTCCTCAAGTTACCAGAACTCTTCTCAGTATTCTGGCCGTTCTCAATAATGCTGTAGTTTGAACGGTCTCCACTCGTCCGCCAACTTCCAAGTCCTTCAGTCCCTTTAATAACTCTTTAGTTGTTGTACCAATCACCAATCACAGTTGGTATAATTGTCACCTTCATGTTTTACAATTCCCTAGCAAGGTCGCGGTACTTATCTTTCTTTTCACATTCTTTCAGTTTTATTCTGTGGTCAGCCGGTACAGCCAAGTCGACAATTTTGCAAGTTATTGTTATTATTATTCCTCCTTTGAGAGTTTCTTTTTTTACTCCAGCGTTAGCCGATGGTCTTCGACGGGAGTTTGAGTGACAGAAAGTCTCCTCAATTCTCCAGGACTCTTCTCAGTATTACGGCCGATCTTAATAATGTTGTTGTTTGGATGGTCTCCACTCTTCCTCTAATTTCCAGGTCCTCCTGTCTCATTATCAATCCATTGTTAACTGTACAAAGAGCACCAATTACAAATGGTATCATTATCACTTACATGTTCCACTGATGATCCGTTTGAATTTCAAAATTCCAGAGAAGTTTGTGCGTTTCATTTTCCAGGGCGGATTTTAGGTTGTGCATATACCATTTGTTCGTATGGTCAAATTTAAATTTCTTGCATAATTCCGGGTGGATCACCTTTCCCATCTAGTCGTGTGTAGTCTGTTACACTTTATTATTATTATTATTATTATTATTATTATTATTATTATTATTATACTCCTTTGAGAGTTTTTCACTACAGCTAAAGATGATAGTTTTTTTTTCGCTGGAGTTTGAGTCACAGCAAGTCTCCTCAAGTCTCCAGGACACTTCTCAGTATTCTGTCCGATTTTAAAAATGCTGTTGTCTGGATGGTCTCTACTTGTCCTCTTATTTTCAAACCTTCCGTTCTTTTTACGAATCCTTTGGGGATTGTCCAAAGAGCATCAACCACTATTGGCATCAGCGTGACCTTCACCTTCCATAATGTTTCAAATTCTCTAACGAGGCCAAGGGAATTATCTCTCTTTTCGCCTTCTTTTATTTTCACTATGGGGAAAGACAAAGCCCCTGTTCGGCAGGTTCTCTTTTTTTTTTTTTTTTTGTTGGCTTATTTCTATAATGATAATTGTTGCTGTTGTTACTGCTATTACATTACCAACATTCATAGTAATACTGACATTGTTGTTAATTTTTTTCAATTATTAGGCTTGTTCATATGAGTTTAAATCTGTTTTTATGGTGGCATCTAAATATGAGTTCAACTCTCGTTCTTGTTCTTCACTCAACAATTTTTTGAAGGTGTAAGAAACCACAGCAAAGATTAAAAAAGAAAATTTTCTCCATTGTGGCTACCTGAAAATGGTCTCCTTTATGAAATATCCAGCTAGAATAAATTTGTAGTAGCCAAATGACGTCCGTGGCGTAATTGTTACCGTCGTTGGAAAGAGACACGGTAACTCTAGTTCAATTCCTGGACTGGGTTGTTTGCATTTCACATTGCGCTAATACCCTTGGAGAAGGTATGAATTCAGCTATTCTCCCTCCAACAATGGGTAAATAGTAGAGCAAACTGGGCTCTTAAACTCAGTATGGCAACCAGTCTAGAAGAAGTAAAACTCTGAATTCAAACCTGTTAAACTCCGCTTAAGAAATTGAGATTGTGTTTCATTCTGTTCGTGCGCAGGGGTTAGTATATATATATATATATATATATATATATATATATATATATATATTTAAAAAAAATGAAATCCAATGGTATGTGAATAAAGACAAAATATTTTTTCAGTGGAAAATATTTTTCTGATAAAAAATTTAACGTCTATCATAAACCCTAAAAATACTTTTCTAAAATATTGTAACGTTGGCTTATCATACAATATGAAAATACATCATGTGAACATATTATTTTTTTATATCATTATATATATATATATGTATACGTTTCTGACCTTATCAAGATGCTTTGAGAGAATTGATGGAATGTAATCCATGCAAAATTACTCGAGGGTTAACATTTAAACACAACAAATCCCAACCTACAGTCTGCCTCCTCTTGAAAAAGTGAGCAAAAGGAGCGTTTGGCTTCTCCATATTCTTCGACAGAAGAATAAAGGTATCATACATCCATTGTATATCCTTCTGACAAGCAGAAGAATGACCCGTTTCTCAATGTTCCATGCAAAATGCAATGGATTGACAAGGATGAACTTTCACAGCCTATCCCAACTGCAATGGATTGACAAGCATGAAGATCCACAGACTATCCCAACTGCAATGGATTGACAAGGATGAACTTCCACAGCCTATCCCAAATGCAATGGATTGACAAGGATGAACTCCCACAGCCTTGGATTGACAAGCATGAAGATCCACAGACTATCCCAACTGCAATGGCTTGACAAGGATGAACTTCCACAGCCTATCCCAAATGCAATGGATTGACAAGGATGAACTCCCACAGCCTATCCCAAATGCAATGGATTGACAAGGATGAACTTCCACAGCCTTGGATTGACAAGGATGACGTTTCACAGCCTATCCCAACTGCAATGGATTGACAAGCATGAAGATCCCCAGACTATCCCAACTGCAATGGCTTGACAAGGATGAACTTCTACAGCCTATCGCAAATGCTATGGGTTGACATGGATGAACTTCCACAGCCTATCCCAAATGCAATGGATTGTTAAGCATGAAGTTCCACAGCCTATCCTCTAAGCAGAACTTCATGGGAGAAAAGTTATGCTGTAAGTATCAATGTTGTATTATTCATTTTGAGTTTTAAAACCACCATCAGACCCTCAATGCAGACTAATTACCTTAATAGCTGCAATGTGTTCACGAAGATCTTCTAAGACACCTCGCACTTGTCATTTAGAGAAACCTTGTTTTTTTTTGTGATAACACAAGACCACATTTAGCAAGAATTACGCAGGAAAAATATTGCATTTAGACTGGTCCGTTCTGCCTCATTAACCATATTCAGCAGACCTTGCACCAAGTGATTTTCATCTTTTCTTTCCTTCACAAAATCCTCAGAATGACAAAAATCTCCTTTAAAAAATCAAGTGAAAACGTTTGTGGAAAACCTCTTGACCTCGAAACCAATTGAATTTCACTTGAGAGGAATCAGCAAGCAACCTGATAAATGGCAAAAAGGTGATTCAAAATAATGGCGAATATAATACTGGTTGAAATAAAGTAACTATTAAATTATATTTTTACTAGAACGAAAATTATTTATGACTAAACCCACAAGAATATATGGAAAAGTCTGCCATTATTTCTCAGTATGAAATAACGGCAGACTTTTTCCACAACAATTTAAAAATATACATATACATATATATATTTCGAGAAAGAGAGGTAGAGAGAGAGAATAACAACAATTCTCGACTTTGCCTGCATAAATTAACTGTAAACAGGACAACAGTTAAAATATGTATTTTAATTCAGTATATATAACCACCGAATTATCATATCGCTGATAGAGCATATACGTGTATATCAAAGTTAAGATAACTCAGCTTCAGCGAAGTTTCTTGCCTATGCAATCATTGTCTTGATGGTTGTAGAGGTAGAAAAACCTGGCAATCATAAAACTTCGTTAATTTTGCATTTACGCAGTCCTAAATATACGAGTATCATTAAATAAGTTTCCAGACTTTTTTCGTATGGGCACTTTTATTGATAGTACACACATGAAACTCTAGTCCCCTTCGAAGTAATCTCCTCCGGCTGCAATGCACTTCTTGTACCGTTCCAACAACTTTATGAGTTCGTCCCTGTTTCTCCAACAGTGTCCTGCATGTGTGGTTCGTCTAACTTGGATAGTTTTCGTGATAGGTGGCAGGTGGCCCTACAGTTGGTGTCTTGCCGCCAGGACTTGTTCAAGATTGCTCGCAGCATTCTTGTGTAATTGCCGTCTAGCTTCTTCTCCAGCCGTTTTGTTAGAGTCCATGTAGTGCATCCATATAGCAGTATCGATGCGACCGCTGCCTGGAAAAAACTGCATTTCATTTTATCGGTTAGGTCTGATTTCCATATAATCGATAGCCTATTGATAGCTGTCCATGCCTTCGTTAACCTCGTGTCGATCTCCTTTTCGATTGATGAGACGCTGCTTCCTAGGTAAGTGAATTTGTCTACTAGTTTAAGAGGGGTTCAGTTTAGTGTGGAGATGTCACCTGTTTGATTATAGCACACATATTCCGTTTTGTGTGCATTGACATAGAGGCATATGCCTGCGGCTGCTCGTTCCAAACTATGCAGTAGTGTTTCGGCTTGGTTGGGTGTATTTGCCAGTATCGCTATGTCATCGGCGTAGTCGGCGTCGGTAATTGTTTTTGCGGGGTACCTTCTGCTTCTTTTCTTTGTCAGCTCGAAGCCGTTTTCTCTGATTTTGTCAATCGATGTTCTAAGTACGTAGTCTAGACAAATGATAAAGAGGTATGGAGCTAGCGTGTCCCCTTGTAGTACTCCTGCTACAATGTCGAAGTATTCTGTGTCTCTATCTGGTGATCGTGCTTTCACTTTGGTGTTTCTATAGAGAATCGTTATTGCTGCTACGGTTTCTTTAGGTAGGCCGTCTGCTAGTAGGATTTGTTCCATCTTCCCTCTGTGAATGGAATCGAAGGCCTTTGTAAAGTCGACAAATAGTGATGTTGCTTGTATGTTTTTTGCCCGTACACCTTCAAGGATTCTACAGATGGTTAATATTTGTGAGGTCGTGGATCTATTTCTTCGGAAGCCATTTTGGTTTTTCCTAAGCATGTTTTCGATTTTGGGTTCTATGCGGTTTCGTAGTTGGGCATTGTAGATTTTGGCTGCTATGGATGTAAGTGTTATGCCTCGGTAGTTTTTGGCTAATCCGAGGTCACCCTTTTTAGGGAAGGGGAGGATGCATCCCTTCATCCATCTGTCTATCGGATTTTGATTTTAGACTGTATTGCAGTGTCGGAGCAGTATGTTGTCGAATTGTCTAGTCTTCCATACTTCTGGGGGAATCTCGTCCGGCCCTGCAGCTTTCCTATTTTTAATTTTTCTGAGAACCGAGTCGAGTTCTTCTTGTGTGAACAGTCCTAGTTTAATGTCCAATTGCTTACTAATTATTCTGGTGATTGGTTCATGTGTTATTTTCGGTGGGTTTCCTAGTAGGTTTTCGAAGTGCTGTTTCCGCAGTTTTATTCTTTCCTGTTGGTTTGCAGCTTTCAGTTTTGCTTTGGCTGTGCTCTTTCTTTTACTCACTTCGTTTATTGTTTGCCAGGCTATCCTAGATTGTCTATCTACCACCGAGTCTCTAATCTTATCTGTCTGATTTTGAATGTATTCTGTCTGTTCCTTTATATATATGTCTGCTAATTGATATTGTGCTGTTTTTAGTTTTCGGGCATTTGTGTAGTTGAGTTTTTTCGATAGTTTTTGGAGGCTGTTTTCACTAGTGTACGTTTTTTCTCTCAACGCTAACGTTTCCCATTACATTTCGCTGCTGCGTCGAGGTGCGCATTGACGAAATTTTCATATTCGTCATTTGGTGTACTTTTTTCCGTCTTCTCTTGTCGTGTTTCGAATCTGTTTCTTTGTTCTAATATATATATATATGTCTTTGAAGGGGTCTCAAAGAGAAATCGACTAACAGTAATACAATATTTACATTTTTCTCATTTTTTCGTTTTATTTGAAAATTGAAAAAAATTCAGAACATACAAGATCACAAATTAGTATTGTCCTGATGACTGTTTAATATAAAAACCGAAACATCTAACCCTGGCAGCAAATCAACTACAGATGACATCATCCTCTGAAGATCTTGTTTTTTTATATTCTTCCCAGTAGTAGCCGTGTTATTACTATTGTATGTCACGTTATTTAATGTAACAAGGAATTCGTTAAACCAAGGAAGTAGGGGATCTTATCATGCCTAAAAGTTTCATTGAAAAACATTGCCCACAAATAAGGTCATCCTCAATAATTTTTTAGTATGTTTACAATAAAATCTAATGTTTAATTTTCTTGGTGAGAGCTTATTTCAAATTTAATTTATATTCATTACTTTAAAGAATGAAAAAAAAACATTGAATGACATTTTCAGATTTTTCTTTTTGTGAGAAGACGTTGGAACGTCAGATTTTAAAGGCCTCTGGTGCTCTACTTCTAATACAGATTAACAGCCAAGTCAAATTGAAATTATCGGTTCTTGCAAGATTACAAAAGTTAAGCAACGAATATCCTGCTTTATAATTAAGGCTGTTACAGTGAACATTTTCATATAATGTTTTGAATAATCTTCATCTTTTAATTCAATATTTAATTCAGAGATTTCTAGGTCTTGTTGGTTGGTTTCTTTGTTTAATGTCATATCAACTTTCGTGGGTTAATTAATGCCAAAGCCACATTGTAGAATAATAGTAATAGTACTACTTAACTCATTAATGGGGTGATAATGGGGTTCATGCCTTTCCCAAGGGTATTTGACCGAAAGTGAACGTAATAGCCAAACTGGAATTCGAACTCACTGAGTAAGCTTCTACAACACGGGCATTACCCGGAAATTTCTTGCGTTTATACGTTTAGGTGATGGTCATATAAGGCAAAATTATTTAGTGTCCTAATGGGGGGTGGGGGGTCATCATGGTGAAAGGGTTTAAGCGATGAACGGCGGAATCGTAGTAAGCGAGTTCGAACTCCAGTCGCGCTATTACGCTCTCTTTCTCTCTCTCTTTCTCTCTCGTTATCACACACCTTTGGGAATGGTATGAACCCCCTTATCCTCCCAGCTATGAGATAAATAGTACCATTACTGTTCTTCTAGAAGGATGGTTCTGGCATTAAATAACCTACAAAGGTTGATATGCCATTAAACAAAGAAACCAACTAACTGCCCTAATGTTTATAACCATTAGAGCTAATAAAAGTTTTGTATTTGTTTAATACACTCTATGCCTGATTTAATGGGTTTTACCAAGTTTGACTTAGGAACAGCATGGAAAGTAAGCAAGCTGAGGCCCGTGTATCGGACTCAGCAAAAGCAAAAACGGTGAGATTATAAGAGAAACCTCAAACTTACTCAGGCTTTCGTGTGGTTGTGTGTCTGTGTGATAACGAGAGAGAAAGAGAGAGAGAGAGAGAAAGAGAGAAAACACTGGGATGTTAGGTTTTAAAATAGACCATTATTATTTTGTCATTCAAAAAGGTTGTGGAAGGCTGCAATTGACGGTTTAGAAGGCAACATACGACCTTAAAGCCGTAGATTATCAAGAGACTGTGTTAAACCATAACCCTTTTTGCTAAAGAAATTCCCACCTCACTTAATCATATGTTTATTAATTGGTTGGTTACTTCTACAGCATGTCAACCCTTTAAGGATTATTTAATGCCTCTCTCTGTCTTTTTGTTAAGTAATTATATGGTTTTAATTAACTGTCCCTGTATAATCCGGGATGAGTTCTTCTGGCGTAATGGCTAACATGCTGGAGAGTAAACTCGAATTAAGCGAGTTCGAACTCTAGTTTCTCTATTATATTTACTTTTGGATTTATGCCCTTGGAAAAGGCATGAACCTTCTTATCCTCCGAGCTATGAGTTGAATAACATCACTACTATTCTTCTACAAGGATATCTTTGGTATTAAATAACCCACAAAAGTTGATATACCATTAAACAAAGAATCCAAAACCTATCGTATACTTAATACTAATTTTCAAGCTTTTAATGACTTTAAGTAATTATTTCAAATAAGAATGATTTGTACTGTTATTTCATTTAAAGTATTTTTATTTAATCATTTTAAAGCATCTTCAATGAGTACGCATTTCATACTTACTGGCCAAATAAATGTTTTAAGAATCAGAGTATTTACAATCATTTTAAATATAATCTTAAAAAGATCTATATAGGGTCGTAATAGAGTAATGATTGATTGATAAATTGATTTGAACGGCATATCACCCGTCTGGGGTTATTCTAAGCCTAAAGGTTAAGGAATCATGTTTCTTGTACGTTTATACTTTCATTTTTTGTGGTTAATTTTTCAGGGCCATAACTTTACGAAAATTACTAGTGTATTTGCACCTGGAAGTGAGTGGTCCGCTAAATGGTATAATTAATGCCGTATTGACCAGGCTTTGTTGGGATTCCCCGTAGCATAATGGCTAAAGTGCTGAACAGTGGCCTCGTTGTAAACGAATATAAACTCCAGTCATTCTATTACGTTCACTCTCGAGCTAATCTCCTTAGGCCAAATAAATGTTTTAAGAATCAGAGTATTTACAATCATTTTAAATATAATCTTAAAAAGATCTATATAGGGTCGTAATAGAGTAATGATTGATTGATAAATTGATTTGAACGGCATATCACCCGTCTGGGGTTATTCTAAGCCTAAAGGTTAAGGAATCATGTTCCTTGTACGTTTATACTTTCATTTTTTGTGGTTAATTTTTCAGGGCCATAACTTTACGGGGACATTGGCCCAGCGGTTAGAGTGTTCGCCAATGGCCCGGGAAACCTGGGTTCAATCCCAGGTCGAGTCATACCAAAGACTTTAAAAATGGAATTTGATACCACCTTGCTTAACACTCAGCATTATAAGGTACGGTTCAAGGGTAAAGTGGAGCAATCCTGGGAATGGAGTAGCGCCCTCCCCTACACCTTGGTGTAGTAGCTATCGAAAAGGGAGCCTTCGGGTCACCCTCGACTATGGTCGCTAACTTTACTTAACTTACTTACTTGTGTATTTGCACCTGGAAGTGAGTGGTCCGCTAAATGGTATAATTAATGCCGTATTGACCAGGCTTTGTTGGGATTCCCCGTAGCATAATGGCTAAAGTGCTGAACAGTGGCCTCGTTGTAAACGAATATGGACTCCAGTCATTCTATTACGTTCACTATCGAGCTAATCTCCTTAGGAAAGGCATGAAGTATTAGATAGTACCACCAATGTTCTTCTACTGTAAAGTCTTTGGCATTAAATAATAATCGAAGAAATCAAACCAAATCAATATTTTGATTGGATCGTTGGAAGTTATCAGTTAAATCAATATTTATTCGAATGGGGTAAATACTGATATTAATATGTCATCATATCCAATGTATGATTGATTGATTTTAACGTCATGACAACCAAACTAGGATTATTTTATGCCTAGTGGTTAGAGAATCACGTTCATTGTACGTTTATACTTACTTTTTTTTAGTACTACTATTATATCTAACAAATAATACTACTCCTTTGCAGAGGATATAATCCACCCTCTACCGACAGGGCTGACAAAAAAAAAACTGAGGGAAATTTAAGGACTTATTTCTTAGATGTCCCAAACAGTATACAAAACATAGAATGTGGATTATATCGTTAACCTAATATTGTGTACCTATTTATATGTAAACATAATCTCACAGGTCCTTGTTAGTGAGTTAAATTTTTGCTAGATGCCCCATATGTCTGTCCTTATGCCAAACAAAGTTATGCTCGGTAAATGTCTGCTTATATGCTAACAAAATGATAGATAGATAAATAGATAGATCGTCTCATAATTGTGATAAAACGAGAAATTCAGAGTATTGGAGAGTATTACGAGGGACCATGATTTTATATTTCAGGTTTTAAACTTACGCTGCAACAATAGCAATAACATAGAATACTTTTTAAAATATATTTTCTTAATCTGATTTTATTATATATATATATATATATATATATATATATATATATATATATATATATATATATAGTTTTTTAAATGGTGTGCATAATGAAACATTTTGAAATCGATTAAAATACTTTTTAATATTTTAATCGTTTTCAATATATTTTGTTATGCACACGCTTTTAAAAGCAATATTTAAATTCTGTACCTATCACAAGATCTTCATATATAGATATGTAGAATGTATATTATCAGATTCCCTAACTTTCTCTCTCACCATCCGTCTCTATCGTACAAGACTCCTGACAGTGTACACACATAGCTTATTTATGAAAGTCCTTAATAAATGATTAATCCCGGCACGTCCATGTGTAGTAGTCCATAAAAGAACGTCGCTTATGAGTTCGTCTTTACTTCTTCAGCATAACCCACTATGTCCTGTTTGTCTTGTTTGTGAGATGGGAGGTAAGTTACCGTACAGATACTCTTTTGTGGAATGTTACTTCCAGAATTTATTCAAGACAGCACATGGCATTCTTGTGCAGTTCACATATAACTTTTTTCTATGCGTTTCGTTGGCATCCGGATGGTGCCTCTATATTGTAATGAAAATCAGTTTGGTAAGCCTTACTATTGCTTTCTAAAATGTGTTCTCTCTCCACACACACATCCACCTAGATAGACATATATATATATATATATATATATGGTCTGATGATCACATAGGCGAGAAACTGACCGCCAACAAGCGTCGTTAACTGTCTACACAATCTTAACTTGTATATTCTCTATCACTAATAGTGAGCACTCTTTATTCATAGAAATTGCAAATTATATATATATATATATATATATATATATATATATATATATATATATATATGCTCGTGTATCATGCGATTTTCTGAGACCGAAACTTTTGCCAATTATTTGAGGGTCACAACATACGTGAAATACAAACTTTGTTTCTGTAAATAGTTGACTAGGTTTTGGTCTAATTTTCATCTAACATATATGGTGTTCTCCTTAATACTAGGCTCAAATTTAGGTCGGAGAAAGTCAAGTGATACGTGAATATATATATACATATATATATATATATATATACACAGAGAGGACACAATGAGTAAATTGTCACTATTTTTCATAATTGATTTCGAGCATACCCTTTGTTCGTTTCTGGTTTTGACTACTGAGCAGCAAGCGAATTAACTCCTAAGAAATTCGGAAAAGAATAACGTTTGTCTTCACATGGAAGCTCCAATACAAAGATATCAGATTACAAAGGATTCAAAAAGAATTGGATGAGTTCAATAGTAATTACAAAGGAACAGCTTTGAGGAAAGCAGATCGTTCTAACAAGAAAAAAAAACTCCCGAATTTGTAGGTGAGATCAAGGCCATGATTCACAACGATCCAATCAAACAAACCAGGCTCATAGCCTGGGACATGGGAGTATCTGGGTTTCTTATCAGACAGGTAGAACATGAAGACATTCGGTATTTCTCATATAAGAGAAAAGGCCAGTTCTTATCACAGGCCACGAAGAACAAGAGAAAAGACGGCGTTGCAAAGCTTTTGAACAAACACAAGCATCTCCTCTAACCAAACATGCTTTGCTTTTTCTCAAATGAGGAAAAGTGCTGACGTGATCAGATGTTGAATTCACAAAACAACTGTTGGTTTGCTCTGCCTGTTATATAATTAAAGTAATGATTTTTTTATAATAATCATTTTTCGTTAATCATATTTTATAATTTAGTTTGATAAGGCTTTGAACTACTCTTAGTCCGGGTGCATAGTCAGATGGTGCAGTCTTACGCCCGTGCGGAAAGGAAATGGGCTGGGGTGTGCATGACGTCATTCCCAGAATAGATGGTCCTGAGAATTAGAGGATTTTGAAAAGAGGTAGTTGAGGTCGACCGTTGAAGGTAGCAGTTGAATTTTTCGCAACTCGACCGGCAGAGATGAATTGAGATCTTAAACATCACAAAATGTGTCACGCGTAGGGGTGGAGTCAGCATAGTATGGTTATCGTAGGCTTTTATGATTTATGTTTCTCTTCTCGTTTCGAAGGACTGAAGCCAGAAATTAATAAACCAGTTCGTGTCCGAAACGACAGAGCCCGCCTGTATTTGTATATGTGTTTGTATTATTATTATAATTATTGGTATTTTTATGAGTATACAACATGCCTTCACAAGATATACAGATAATAATAAAAACCAAACACCCAGCCTACATCATGATATTTGGAGAGGTCTCAAGCGATAGTGAGCTTATGCCTTAATCTTCCCACATGGCCTCACTCAACACGGATGTCTACATCAAGTGCTCGGAGGAGTTAGTGCTGACCTAGATCGAGAGAGTGGCTGCTGGAAGACCCTACGTCTGGCAACCGGATGCTACACTAAGCTACACAACTAGGTCAATCTAATGTTGGCTGTGAGGAAATACTGCTTTGACCACATCATCCCAAATATCTGGCCGCTTAACATCCAGATTGCAATCCTCTTGATTATTATGTGTGGGGCACAGTTGAACGAGAGACGAACAACAACTCCGGGCAAGAACAAAGATGAAATGAAGGCAAGGATAACGGTAGCATTTTTTTATTCAAACAAAACGATAGTTTTGCAGGAGATTCTGAAGTCAGCCGGAGGTCTTGGTTGAAGCGAATGGAGATTTCTTAGAATAAATCAAAATATTTTCATGTAAATTTGATAAATATATTTGAGAAAGAGAACGGTAATTGTTATTTTCATTTTTATGTAATTTAGATTATGATTTACTCATCGCACCACCTCCCACATTATCTATCTATCTATCTATCTATCTATCTAACCGGCTCATTGGCCTAGTGGGTAGAGTGTCGCCAATGGCTCGGGAGACCTGGGTTCATTCCCAGGTCGAGTCATACCAAAGACTCAAAAATGGTACTTGATGCTTCCTTGCTTAACACTCAGCATTATAAGGTACGGATCAAGTGTAAAGCTGGTAAATCCTGGGAAAGGAGAAGTGCCCTCCCCTACACCTTGGTGTAGTAGCTATCAAAAAGGGAGCCTTCGAGTCACCCTCGACTACAGTCACCAACTTTATAACATTTATATATATATATATATCAAACATTAGTTTCATTCATTATTTTTCCATTTTTAGCAAGATGATAAGGCGTATAATCAATTGCTATTTTTACTTTATTTCAGTCCGAGTCTAGTTTGATATTCAGTAAATATTAACCATTAACACATTTGTTGATAATATTTAATATCAGAAGAATTGCAGAATCGCTTAAATACGATCTTCATTTTTTAGCAACGCGAGTGAACGATGTCTATTAATACAGATACATTTTAATTCAGATGATATAATAATGTCAGCCTATGAAAATCTTCATTATCCTTTAAACGTAAACAACTGAGTCAGCTTTTATTTTGACTTTTGAACTCAGCTCTGTTTATTTTATAGCGTGAATAGAATATTGTATTGAAGTTAAACAATGGAGTTTTTATTAATAGATACTAAAAAAGGCCATCTGTTTTCTGGTCATCTGGTCACTATAACCTAGGCTGATTAGCAGTAGCAACAGCAAATGTCTGAGTGTTAAGTCACATGTAAGCACGAAACAATGTGTCAACGATTCTTTCAATGACCTTTTCTTCCGCTCGCTGGCAGCACATGACGTATATATGACGTCATGACTTGTCTGTTTGCTGAGGTACGTGACGTATGTATACGTCATCAAACCGAGGGCTTCTTTTTTCCCGAATTCTCTCAGCTGAAAACTACCTTTAAAAGGTGTTCATTGTACTAAACTGTTACATGTCACTATCCTATCTGCCAGTAAAAGTAAGGTTAAAACAGATAAGTGGTCAAACAGGAAGTGATTATCCAGAAAGAAAATGGCGGTTTCCATGGGTTGATAAAACCGTCCATTCCTAACTGAAGATTTTCTGAGAAAGGTGAGCAAAAATCATAATAATGTACTTGATTAAATTTCTTGATAGAAAAATGACGAAAATTAGATAAATACCGTAAATACTCGTGTAATGAATGACATTCTAAGATCGATTTTTCACCTCAAAAAACAAGGGATCGTTCATTAAACAAGATATGTTTTTGAAATGTTGACGTTTACTCTGTTTTTAGTCCTAACTTTGATGTAACTTCGTGTTGTGATGCTGACAAAAGAAAAGACACGGGCACACACAAAAAGGGTCGATAGAAAAAACATATATTCAAGTAATAGAAACAAGATTCAAGTGAACCTGGTTAAACAGTAGCTAGTTGATAAGAAGCTGAGAGTCCAGTGGGGTAGTGACTATCCGTCCACTACGCAGATGGTTTCACACGTGATTGTGTCACGCTGACTTGTTTAACTCCGGTAACGCTTTATTTCCTTGTTGTTACAAGGTAGGCACAAGGCCTTAAGGTTTTGTGGGGGAGAGGGGAGGAAGGGAGCGCTCATACATTAACTATATGTTCTAAGGGATCCTAGCTAGCCACGTTCGCCAATCCATTCAACAGTACTATATATTTAACCGGACATTGGCCTAGGGGTTAGAGTGTTCGCCAATGGCCCGGGAGACCTGGGTTCAATCCCAGGTCGCGTCATACCAAAGACTCAAAAAATGGTACTTGATGCTTCCTTGCTTAACACTCAGCATTATAAGGTACGGATCAAGGGTAAAGTAGAGCAATCCATGGAAGGAGTAGCGCCCTCTCCTACACCTTGGTGTAGTAGCTATCGAAAAGGGAGCCTTCGGGTTACCCTCGACTATGGTCGCCAACTTTACAACTATATATATAACCATTCATCCATCGCTATGTGTGCAGCAACCAAAATACCATATTTGCTCTATGAAAAAGATCTATTTAAAACCTCGAATGTAATGCATGATTTTATTTACAATTTATGATTTATTTACAATGAATGTTATATGATGGGAATGGGAGAAAAACCCAAAATACAATAAAACGAAAAATTAAAAAAAAACGAAACCAAGGAAAAGATTTTCTCCGTTTGGTTGCCCCCCATCCCCCCGTCTACGAAATGGAGGCCGACTGTTTTCCGGTGTCCGAAAACGCCGGAAACAAGCCGGATCTGCCCTAGATGGGAGAGGGATCGTAGCCTAATGGGGCAAAAAACAGTGCAGGGTTGGGTGTGGTGTGGGCAGTTAAATGACAGATACATGTGAATTCTATGATCTTCAGCAAAAAGCAGGCCGGAGTGTGGGTTGAGGTGCAAAAATAATGGGGATGGGGAAGATCTTGGACACTAGCAACTAGATGACGGGAACGATGACACACAACATACTGCTAACTAGGCTTCAACGTTTAACCTACTTACCCGGAGTGAGGTCCCGAAGGACCCGTACCATAGATGCCATGAACAGGCAGAGGAGGGAAGGATGACTCCAACATTGCCCCCTTTCTTACGACCTGGCTCGCTGCATTCACCCACCTTTTGTCGAATGTTATGCCATCCAAGCGTTTTCTATCGCATCTGATTTTGACCCTAAGCTGATGCTTAAAATACAAAACCAGATCACGATGAGAAAAGTTTGCATCGTCATACAATCCCTTCTTTTGCGTTTTCCTAATCACCATTCAAGCTGCAGCTAGAATCGCGAGAAACACTACACGCTCACAGTTGTAGAAGGCGTGCTCAGCCGTTTCTTCTAAACCACTGCCACAGCGAGTACAATCGGGCATGTCTGCCAGGCCCGCTCTGTAATTCAAGCCGAGAAGGGGTAACGCATTCCGTGCAAGTCGCCAGGTGAACGAGAACTCGGAGTTGTTCAAGAAGCTCGATCCTGGCGCCCAATTCCAGTGGGAGCGAATCTCCTCCGCCGTCCAGCCGCGCCGCTCGCTAAGAGGATCCGAAACGGAACCCACCATTAGCTCCCGATATAGCTCTTTTCGAGGCCGTGAAAGATCCCTGGACTCAGGAATGTTACGAAGGGCCGCTCGAATTTCGCGGATAAACAGTGCTTCGCCTATCGGCTTACGTCGATCTTCAGCCTTATTGACGTGTATTTACGGAGGAGGGCGAGTCCATTATATAGGGAGTACAACTCTTCGATCCAAAGTATCCCCAAGAAGATGTCCTAAGGTTTTTGTTTTTAAAACAAACAAACAAACAAAAAAGAGAATAATTTACGCCTCCTAAGCGTACTTAATCATTTACATACGTAATTATGATATTATATATTAATTGTAGGGTGTTAGTATGTTTAGAATTTCCAAGTAAAAAAGATACGTTACATCAAGTTCTAGACTACATTATTTATTTATGGTATTGTATTGATTTTGATTGTATTACAGAAATTTTGGAAGAATAAATAAGTGAATATTTTCTCTGTATGACATTAGATGTTCAAGAAATTTTTTTGTGAGTTAATATTATTAAAAGCTTGGCTTGGTTTCCTTTTTTAATGGTATATCAAACTTCGTGGGTTATTTAATGCCAAAGCCGTCCGTCTAGAAGAACATTAGTGGCACTATTTAACCAATAGATAAGAGGATTCATACCTTTCCCAAGAGTATTTGTCCGAAAGTGAACGTAATAGCGCGACTGGAATTCGAACTCGTTTACTACAATTTCGCCACGGGGATATCGCAAACAGTTTGGCTTCGTTTATGACATTCAATAAATAATGAAAATACTTTTTTATGGCTAAAATTTCAGGTTGTTCATTACCCAAAAGAGTTCATTATTCGAGTACATACTATAGATACAAGCGTATCAAATGAAGGGATTTAAAAAGAATTACGATTAATCCTAAGCGGAGCCAAATTGACAATCACTGAGCAAAGGGTTGCGAGGATGTGGCAATGGGATGTGACAAATAAATATATAGAATGACTGGCGATCGAGCGGTAATAGAAGCAAGAAATATGAAGGTATGGGTTAACGAGAAGAGACTGGCATCTTAGGACCAATGAGATATTTATTATTTTTGGATTTGAAGAGCTTAAGGTCAAAGGTTATTTGAAAACACTCGGGGGTGGGGCAAATTTATTAAATAAAACCAGGAAAACGAGATATGCTAGCCAGTATGTAAAGTTGGCAAAGAGAGTTTATGAAAAAGTGACAGGGCTTATACGAATTAATTTTAAAGGGTGGCACTTGTAGTGTAACGGTCATCGTCGTAAAAAATGGATACGGCGACTAGAGTTTGCATTTCCCATAGCGCTAATACTCGGGGGAAATATGGCCATCCAACAATTCTCCTCATGATAGAATTAATGTTAAAATATTTGAACGCTAATAGACACATACCACATTGTTATCAAAAGTTCAGATTGGCTCCTAATTTTCTTGTTTCCTTAATACTGTCGTCATATATAAAATATACATTTACCATTATATAAATAAACATCCAAATTCAACCAATACTACTCATAGATAGATAGATAGATTGCTAGTTAAATAGACCGACAGACAGACAGAGATAAAGAATTGATAAAATACACGCGGGAACATTTGCATAAATTGAGCTCGATGCTTACTTCGTTAAACAATAAATAAAATTAGATTTCTTTGCTGTAAATAATCAGACACAGAAGGCAGTCATGTTGTAAACGGTGTCGATCGAATCAATATCTATCGTAGTTGCACCGACCGGACGAGTGTCGTACAAGGCCTTGTTTTACGTGGGTCCAGGTGCGGTGCTGTAGCCCAGAAACATCATGCGAGCACAAAAATACCTCGGCCTCTAAAAATAGTCCCCTTAGGCGCCAAGCAATAAACCTAGCTCCTCTGGGGGACGCCTCCCTGCGGCTCGAGGATGCCGGTCTTTGGCGGAATTTATGTCAGATGGCCTCGACCGACTGCCACCGGAACCAGGTCACACCCGATCAGATCCATGTACCGACCAACACGACCGACTGAAGCGTGTCTCAATGTCGGTCGAATCCGCCATCTATTGTAGTTTATTAAGTATATATACGTACTAGAATATCACAAGATACCGGCACATTGGTCTAGTGGGTAGAGTGTTCGCCAATGGTCCGGAAGACCTGGGTTCAATCCCAGGTCGCGTCATGCCAAAGACTTTAAAAATGGTACTTGATACCTCCTTGCTTAACACTCAGCAATATAAGGTACGTATCAAGGGTAAAGTGGAGCAATCCAGGGAAAGAAGTAGCGCCCTCACCTACACCTCTGTGTAGTAGCTATTGAAAAGGGAGCTTTCTAGTCGCCCTCGACTAAAGGTCGCCACCTTCACTTACTTACTTAGAATATCACATTTTAATGCAACTGGAGATACAGGTTTACCTCCACATCATATATAAAAGTGGGTCTAAAACCTAGAATATGAAAATTATGTTCTCTTTGAATCTGTTACCTTACATTTAACGGGAAGTGCACAATTCTGAGACAAAAAAGAAGCGAAAAAGTTGCTAGTCAACCATATTTTAAGGCATGAAGATTTTGTCACACAATTTTCATGCATGTGGCAAACTCTTACAAAATATAATTATCATTCATTGATTTTTGTGATTGGAACAGTCCAAAATATGTTAGAATTTTGGAAAGATATATCTCGATGGCAATCAGGAAGTAAACAACAAAAAAAAGAACTTTTACATACGAAGATCATTGAATAAGTTTACAGACTCTTTTCATATGGGCACTTTTATTGATAGTACACACATGAAACTCTAGTACCCTTCGACGTAATCTCCTCCGGCTGCAGTGCACTTCTTGTACCGTTCCAACAACTTCTGCCAGGCCCCATGGAAGTCCTCTTGTGTGAGCGTGTCAATGACCTTCGTCACAGCTTCTTTCATCTCCTCAATTGTCTCATAACGACAGCTTCTGAGCTTAGGGAATAACCAAAAGTCACAGGCAGCAAAGTCTGAACTCCCTTAAAACCTCAACATTGTAACCCTAACCCTAACCCTTTGGCCAATCAACTCTGGTGTATTGACTTCCTTACTCCTCCCACACCTGTCATCATTCCTTACAGACTCCCTGCCTTCCTTGAATCTCTTATGCCACTCAAAAACTCATGCTCGATTCATGCAAGATGCTCCAAAAGTAGTCTGAAGCATTCCATACGTTTCTGTGGCATTTTTCCAAGTTTAAAACAGAATTTTATTGCATATCGTTCTTCTGAAGTGTCCTGACGTCCAGATTGCATTTTTGAAATTCACCAGCTGTGACAATCAGGCTTTAGTAGGGTGTATTCCAATTGCTGCTATAGCTGTTTATTTGAACCTGAAATCATAAAAATTGGTCAGTCATCTCATAAGATGTATAGCCATAACATACTGAATTTTCCAGAGTCTACAACAATTTTAAATACCTGTCCAAAAAAGTCTGGAAACTTATTGAATGCACCACATATGTCTACACTTTTTTTTTGTTCAACAATGTATTATGTTCAACGTATTCCAGAAAACATAATATTTTTTTCAGGACATAATCTGGGTCAGTGATAACCTTCTCTTAATATGGTTGTATGTGTAGTTATGTTCATAAATAATGCTTAATATCGGTGATAAAACATATGTGAATCTAAGTTTGAATAGCGTAGACCCAGAGTTGACGGCACTTTATGACTGTTAGTATTTCGCTTATCCGATCATCAGACCAAAAGCATGGTCTGACGTTTGCAATGACTGTCACCAAGCACCGTTGACACTGTGTCTACGCTATTCTAACCTCTATGTATTTATCTATGAGATTCGCTTCTCTTTTTTGGCAAAAGTAGATTTGATTTTTGATGAATAATAAATTCATTCTTTTGACGGTATCCCTATAGCAAAGTATGTTAATTTGATTTTTCATGTTGTGTTCCACACACACACACACACACACACACACACATTGAGTATTTCTTTTCGGTAAAATCAGAGATTCATGAAAAATATTGTGAGATCTTTTTATCACTTAAGATATTCAGACTATTGTCGTCATCTTCATTGTTATACTCACAACGTTTTGGCCGATGTGTCTTTCGGCCTTCTTCAGGTGCATTATGTCGAATTTAGGAACCTACAAAGAACCTAGAACTGAACCATTTATTTAATCCATGGAAGGAGATTATTTTAATTCAGTATCAATGTAGATGAAGACAACGGTCCGAATATTATAAGGGATAAAGATTATCGGGCTTCATCTCAGAAGTTATGGTAAATAGTAGATTTGAAGCCAGCTCTGTTATGATAGCATCGTGCAGTTTTCAGACATTCCTTCAAAACATAAAGGGGTTAAAGAGTTTTTTGCCCAATCCTATATATATATATATATATAGTCACGTACCTCGGTAGCAGCGTCTCATCAACTGAAAATGATATCAATATGCACATAGCGAAGGCGTGAAATGCTATCGATAGGCTATCAGTCATATGAAAGTCTAATCTATCAGATAAATAAAAATGGAATTTCTTCCAAGCAGCGGTTTTGTTAATACTGCTGTACGGTTGCACCACATAGACGCCAACAAAACGTATCGAGACAAAGCTTGACAGGAACTGCACAAGAATGCTACGAGCTATATTTAACAAATCCTGAAAGCAACACCTCACGAAACAGCAGCTGTACGGCCACTTATCTCCCATCTCTAAAACTATACAAATAAGACGAACAAGACATGCAGGACCCTTCTCGAGAAGCAAGGTCGAAATCATAAATGACGTTATCCAGTGGAATCCTTTACATAGACGCGCCAGTGTTGGCTGACCAACAAGAACTCACCTACAACAGGTCTGTGTTGACACAGGATGCAGTCTGGAAGACCTGCTGGCTGCGATGTATAATAGAGACAAATGGAGAGAAAGAGAGAAAGTCAGGGAAATCTGCGCCAACAACATGACTTGTTGATGATTATATATGTATATATATATATATAATCAAAATCTCAATTCTTCTGAACAAAATATGATGCTGTTCTTCTGGACCATGGACATTTTCCCCTTCCCACCACTTCCACAAAAGGCAAGATGTAACACAAGGTCAAGTTTAAAACGAGGGCCTCGTGTACACAAATACCCAGTTGAGGGTGGCGCTAAAAATAGCTCAGCTCCGACGGCATAAGCGTATTCAAACACAATAAGTAGTCGTACATTTATAAACGATGATTAACTTTTCAACAGACTGTGGTGAACTTTTAAATGACGTAACAACACACGACAAGGAATTGAAAGTCTAAGTGGGTAATCATTAGATTAAATAAGTTACTATAATGTACAAAGGAATCGTAATTATTGTTGCTTGACGCATACACGAAGAAAATAAAGACACTTGCACATACAATGTTCCCCATGTTAGTTGTTTTTCTGTCTGTCAAGTACGAACATTCTTTTCACACACACACACACACACACACACACACACATATATATATATATAGATTAATCAATTGGATGATTGTCTTCAATTTCATAGTTGACACATGAAACTATAGTAAATAGTTAAGTTTTTCATTTTTATAGTACTCTGCTTGCAAGCATTTGAGCACTTGATTTTTATACGTTCTTTAGCGATTATTCATTCTCATCTATTTTCTCTCTCTCTCTCTCTATATATATATATATATATATACACGAGGGTCGTTCAAAAAGTCTTAAGCTTTATCCAAATTTGAAATTTGTCCCACACCTTTCAGCTTTATATGACCCCTCCCTTGTTCAGAAATTAAAACAAACATCTGAATGAGTTTTTCTACGTTTATAAGGAATGGCATTGTGCTGGCACAACAAAAATGTTCAGCAATGGCTCTTCTTTCAGGATGAGGCTAAGAACTTTTTGAACGAGGTGACGTTAGAATCAATCTCTCTCTCTCTCTCTCTCTCTCTCTCTCTCTCTCTCTCTGTTTTATGCTTTATTGTGTTGTCATAGTTTTTAATACGTGGGTAAATAAGGAATGAGCTAGTTTAGCAGGTTATTAGAAGTGAGTTCGATTCTCACCGGGTGTCGTTTCTGGCCTTGGGCTAAAATAAGCTAAATCGTTGTGTAAATAACTTTTATTTTATTAAGTATTTACTTTTTCTTTCTTTTTTTTTCTTTTTTAGTTTAATCTTTTCTTTTATAGTCATCCCTTATTTGATATTCATCTCTATAATTTCTATATATCTCATCTCTTTTTTTGTTTCTTCGTTGTTTCTTTATATATCCTACTATTTTGCCTGGCGAGTTATTAAACTCACGAGCTACATATCTGCTTTAGCACATAAAGCCGTTTTTCAATTTCCTATATACTATCATCTTTTTACGACACTGGTACCTGATCCTTTCATTAGCTTCATGTACATACTTAGATAAGTCAAAGGTTTTGCCATATTTAGGTATGAGCTACTTTGAGGTTCGTATATTTCGTGACCGAAGCAGTTCAATCCGTGAAAAAAAACCGCTGTGTGTTGATTGTACTTGGTAGTAGGTATGTAATATAATTGCAGAGGGATTTCGTTTTGTATATCTTGCCTTTCAGTTTAATTAGGATGAGAACCTTTCGGCTCAGTGCACGGGTTAGTTAGGTGCAAACATGAGCGCAGGTGTTCACGCGCACGCAGAGAGGATGTGTCATTCAGAGATGTCAAAATAAAAATCCCAGATAGGAATTGGGACCAGGGGATGTGAGTGACGTCACGCACCGGAAGCGTGTGCTGAGGATTTTGGGGATCTGAGAAAAAGCAGGGTGTTGAGTACCTGCCTCCGAACGAGAGAGTTGAAAATTAGACCTGGGTGAGGCCAGACGACTTTGTGCGCTTCGGGCGCCGCGCGTTGGTTGGGTTGAGAGCTGACGATGTAAAAGCAGTCAGCATAGAAAGATTGTGTCTCTCTCTCCTCATGTCGAAAAACCTTTAAACTCAAAAAGGTGAATAAAAGTTTTGAACCTGAACCAATTTCGTGTTTTCGGATTCCTATATATGTTTATGAACATTTTATGAACATTATGTCTATTTCACATATCCCTATCATGGGTATGTTACAGGTACGCTGACACGTTGTGCATTACTTCTCTCTGCGTGTGATTTGAAATGTACACAGATAAATGTACCATGTAGTCTAATTCGGGAACTTATGTTTTAGGAGTTCGAACTAGACCATATCTTTGCCCCAAAACATTTATTGCGAGAAAAGTAAAGGCACAGTTGATTACAGTAAAGTCACCAGATGGTTCAAGAAATTTTGCTTGGGTTGGAAGAACCACGACGATCAGGGAAGGTCAGGTAGGCCCAAAACCGTGGATTCCAAGGCTGTGCTGTACGTCTATGGAGGTAAACTTGGTGAGTTGCAATCAAAGAGTATATGGTGAGATCGACATCTTACTTTCTGTGTTTGGTCTCCTTCACAACCTCAGCGGCAAAAGACGTGCAGCAAAAATTTTGCAATATTTGAAAGAGAGAGAGAGAGAGAGAGAGAGAGAGAGAGAGAGATTTTAACCGCACGTTGTTCAAAAAGATATAAGTTTCACACAGAAAAAAAAGAATTATAGCTGAACATTTTTGTTGAGGCAAAACACTTCCATTTATAAAATCAGAAAAAACTAATTCTGATTTTTTAAAAAATTTCTGCACTGGTGAGGACCATATAAACGTGAGAGGTGTACGACCAATCACAAACGATGATGAGGCTTAGAACTTTTTGACTCACCCTCGTATTATTCACTACTTTGTTTATCGGTTATAAAAAACAAAATATCGTGCAAAATAGCCTCGTTAAATTTTCTAAACCAAATTAATCAACTTACCTTTTATCTGTTGAGAAAATACATAAGACAAAGCATTAATTTTTTTATTAATAAGTTGACTAACATTGATTTATTCAATGCACACAAACCTGAAGATCAGGTTTTCTAACTGATTCTCTGAATTGTTGATTTTCTTCTTCGGGTTTTTTTAATATTATTTTACGCTTGTCGTCAAAAACCATCTGCCTACATGTAAGTAATTCTACTCTGTCAGGGAAACTTAGAATATACTGATTGAATCCCCTGCAGCGAATAAGACTCCCCCCACCAAAAGGGGTGTCCTTACTATGACACTAAACTACATCCAATAATAAGAGCCCAGTCTGCTGGAGCTGTAGAATACACCGACTGCGTCTCTGCAGAGAGTTAAGACTCCCTCCCAACGAGTGTCCTGAATATGACATTGAACAATCTGATGGCTGGGCTCCAGCCTTGGAGATTTGGGGAATGTGGAATATCCCTTCATTGACATTGCTTCCAGGTTCACTCTGACCCGGAGCAGTAGCGTTTGATAGGGTCCTATCTGTGGGTCAAATAGAACAAACTATGTGTGTAAACAAATGACTGATGTTAAACTGTGACATTTATATTGCAGTACTTGAAACCATTAAATTGTGTGTAAAAATACTAAAACAAACTCAGACTGATTTAAGAATGTTATCTACTAAATGTATTTATTTACAAATCAAATATTTGACATATATGTATAATGGGGATTTGGCATTAAATAACCTACAATAGTTGATATGCCATAAAACCCAACAAAACCAAATCATATATATTTAATATATATGTAAAAAATATTTGGTATTAAATAACCTACAATGGTTGATATGCCATAAAACCCAACAAAACCAAACCCTATATATTTAATATATATGTAAAAAAAGATTTGGTATTAAATAACCTACAATGGTTGATATGCCATAAAACCCAACAAAACCAAACCCTATATATTTAATATATATGTAAAAAAAGATTTGGTATTAAATAACCTACAATGGTTGATATGCCATAAAACCCAACCAAACCAAACCCTATATATTTAATATATATGTAAAAAAAAGATTTGGTATTAAATAACCTACAATGTTTGATATGCCATAAAACCTAACCAAATAAAATCCTATATATTTAATATATATGTATAAACAGGATTTGGCATTAAATAACCTACAATAGTTGATAGGCAATAAAACCCAACCCAACAAAATTAAATCATATATATTCAACATTTATGTATAAAGATGATTTGGCATTAAATAACCTACAAAAGTTGATATGCCATAAAACCAAACCAAACCAAATAATGAGACTCCTGACCCGGAGCTTTGGGAAATGTGGAGTACTCCTTCATTGCTATTACTCCTAGTTCCACTCTGAGTGAAAGTACATAGTTAGGGTTCCATCTATGGGTCAAATAGATCTGTTTAAAAATTATTTATATTCGGTAGGCCCGTGCGGCAAAAAAAAAAAACTCTTAAGAAACAACTGCAAAAATGCACAGTAACTGACGCATGGGCTTCTAAGGCGCATCTCACTTTGTACAGGACGAGGAAGACATGTGGGCCACAGCTGGAGAGACAAGGACGAACTCATGTGACGTTCTTCTATGGAGCCCTATGCATAGATGTGCCAGTGTTGATCAACCAGCAAGAATTTATCTACATCAGCTCTGTGCGGACACAGGGTGTTGTCTGGAAAACCTGCCAGGAGCGAATGATGATAGGGATAGATTGACAGAAAGAGAGAGAGAGAGAGAGAGAGAGTCAGGAAAATCCGTGTTGCTAGCGCGATTGATGATGAATCTAGGAATATCAGGGGAAGCGTTTTCTTATCCCTACCAATTAGCATGTCATTTTAAAAGTTCCATTTATATTCAGATCCTTATCAAACACAATTTTAAAACTCTGAAACCTTTATACATATTTACCAACCCCTCCGCTCGGGCAGGATATCACACAAAGATTTTTTAAGAACATTGCCAAATAATGTGACAGTGTCCATATTTACCGACCCGTCCGCTCAGGCAGGATATGACACAAGGTCAAATTTTAAGCGGAGTTTAACAGGTTTGAATTCAGAATTTTCCATTTCCTAGACTAATTGCCTCACCATGGCTGAAGAACCCAGTCTGCCCTACTATTTACCCATAACTCGAGGGAGAATAATTGGATTCATACCCTTCCAAAGGGTATTAGTGCTATGTTAAATGCAATCAGTCTCGTCCAGGATTTGAACTCATGTCGCCGTGTCCATTTCCTACGACGATAACCATTACACCACGGGCACCTCCAAAAAAGCCTTTATAGGTTTGTCACACTCTCTGCTTTATTAAGTGCATCACTTTATTTTCTGACTCGTGTTGTTTTATAGGAATTACCAGTAAGCACTACTGTTATAATCGGACCATTGGTTTGGTAGTAGAGTGTTTGCCAATGGCCTGGGAGACTGGGGTTTCATCCCAGGTCGAGTCATACCAAATACTTCAAAAATGGTACTTGATACCTCCTTGCTTAACACTCAGCATAATAAGGTACGTTTCAAGAGTATAGTAGAACCATCCAGGGTAAGGAGTAGCACCTTCCCCTACACCTCAGTGTAGGAGCTATTGAAAAGAGAGCTTTCGGGTAGCCCTCGACTACAGTCACCAACTTTACTTTTACTCACAACTGTTATACATTGTAATCTTAGAAAATAGTTGCCATTGTTGGTGTAGAAGCGACCGTCACTTTGTTTAAATTCGCGGAAATATTTGCAGTTTGATTTAAGGGTTACTGCAACACTAGAACTCTCCGTGTCCGTAACCTCAAACTGACCTTTGACCTAAGACACGGGGTGAATTTCTGCGATATTTTTTGGGAAAAAAAGTGCGTCTTATATGCAGTTAAATACGGTAAATATGAACGTTTTCAATGAACGTGATTCCTTAACCTCTAGGCACAAAAATACTAGATAGTTTGAAATGCTGTTAAAATCAATCAATGAAAAAATCCAAATGCATTGTACTTATAAAATACTTTTTGTGCCGTTGTATTTTCTTCTTTATATTTTATATTTCCCGAAAATTAATCTAAAAATAAGATTAAAGCAATCTATCCATCCTCTTCCTCGGGCTTTTACTATATATGAAAACAATTATCTATCTTCAGTCTTACCCATAAATAAGTTGACATCGAACAACTTTATAAAAAATTTAATTACAATTTAAGAATAAAAGATACCAGGATTTTATTATTTCTAGAAGAAATCATAAAATACAATCAAAACGGATATTATTTGGTATGCTTCACTAACAACCTGCTACATTGATTTATTTTGTTTTAATGACATATCAACTTTCATGGGATATTTAATGGCAAAGCCATCCTTGTAGAATAACGGCAGTAATACTCTCCAATCCATGGTTCAATCCCGTCCGAGTCATACTAAAGATGCAATAAAATGGTGCTTGGTGCGGCCTTGCTTAACACTCAGCATTATAAGGTATGGATCAAGGGTAAAGTGTAGCAATGCAGAGAAAGGTAGTAGAACCCTCCCCTACATCTTGCAGTAGTAACTATTGAAAAGAGAGTTCGGGTCGCCTTCAACTACTGTCGTCTACTTAATTACAACTAAGACATGGAATTATTTTTGGTCCACAAAATATTCATTACAGAATTCTAACGCTGTAGAGTTTGATAAGAAATGATGCCTGAGAAGAAGCTAGACGGCAACTACACAAGAATGTTGAGAGCAATATTGAACAAGTCCTGGCGACAACACCCCACGAAACATCAACTATACGGCCACTTGCCTCCCATCACGAAAACTATACAAGTTGGACGAACCAGACACGCAGGACACTGCTGGAGAAGCAAGGACGAGCTCGTAAGTGATGTACTCCTATGGACCCTCACATATGGCCAAGCAAAAGCAGGACGACCAGCTCGAACTTACATACAGCAGCTATGTGAAGACACAGGATGTAACCCTGATGACCTGCCGGAGGCGATGAATGATAGTGAGAAGTGGCGAGAGAGGGTCAGGGATATCCGTGCTGGCGGCACGACATGATGATGAATGATGATGAATATCCGTTTTGATTGAGTGGAGTGTTCACCAATGGTCTGGGAGACCGGGGTTCAATCTCAGGTCGAATCATACCAAAGACTCAAAAATTGGTACTCAATGTCGCCTTGTTTAACACTCAGCATTATAAGGTGGGGATCAAGGGTAAAGTAGAGTGATATAGTGGAAGAGCCTGACACCCCCTCAGAATGGATTACTCACTCTATAAAAGACGCTAACAAGCGGTAACCAATAAGTGAGAGTGAGAGCGACCTAATCTGGACACTCCGGTATTCCAGATACGTTCGAATGTCAATATAAATTTTTTTACATTGTACATTTGAACTATAAACCTGTTATAACTTACTCCGTGTGTTGAGTCTTATTTGTACTGATTATATTCCCCAATGGATATATCATAGAGCAATCCAGGGAAATGAGTAGAACACTTCCCTACACCTCGGTGTCGTAGCTAGAGAAAAGGGAGCCTTTGGGTCACCCTCGACTAAGGTCGCCAACTTTACTTTACTTAAGAGATTAACAAAATCCTTGTATCTTTGCTTTCGGCGTGGAATTTCGCATAAGGAGCTGATATGCATGTTTAAAAAATAAAACAAACCATAAAAAATAAAATTGCATAGATACACGTGAGAACTCTACTTATATTTGAATTGGTTAAATATTCATATTTTTATGACAGGCGAGAGAATTCGTAAAACTAATAACATTGGTGTTTCAGAGGAAAAATGTAAAGACTTGTAAATTACAGGATGCTGCAGAAATACGTTCCACCACTTAAACTGTTATCTGTGTGGTGCGAGTGAACTAAGGCAAGTGGTAATGGTAGCTTTATCTAGTCAATGTCTGATCATTTTTTTAGGTACGATCTGTAATGGTCACGGCTTGGGCCTGTGCAAACCATGCATTTGCGGTTGAAATGTTTTTAAGACTGGTAAATCTGGTGTTATTTCAGAGAGCTTTTCGTGTCCATTTCATGTCAGGCCAGAATGTTGCTATTCCGGATAGAAAATCAATACTGCTATGAACTGAAAATTTCATACACACAACTTCATTGATTAAAAGATAGCCGCCTTGAAAAATTAAAAGGAGCTATTGCTAAAAAGTAGCTGAAATACTTCTAGGCATGATACTTGGTCTTTTTGTTAACCGGTAAAAACATGGCCGATCCAAGTAAAAATCGTGAATGATTGTATTTTGAAAATATAATTAGATATTAGCTAGATGGAGTTCCCATTATCACTTCCTTAATATACACCACAGAGATGACAGTTGAAAATGAGGGAAGAATTTCCGCTGCAAACTATATTAGGTAGTTTGGTTTCTTTGCTTAATGGCGTATCAACCTTCGTGGGTAATTTGATACCAAATCCATCTTTGTAAAAGAACAGTTGTGGCATTATCTAACTGATTACAGAGAGTGTGGGCGACCTAATCTGGACACTACGGCATTCCAGATACGTTCGACTGTGAATACCAAAGTTGTCCGATCGTGAACGTAATTGTGGGACTGGAGTTCGAACTCGCTTACTACGATGTCGCAGTCCAGCTCGTACGCCACTGCGCCACGAGGACTCCCATCCCTGTATTAGTAAATAGAAACTGACTTTAATATATAATAATGTAAACAAAACTAAGTAAAGTTTTGATTTTCTGCAAAAAATTTTGTGTGCAGAATCATAAATGCGTCGTATTACAAGTATGACAATGCATTTCTTGTTATGACCTCTAAAATATCGAGTAATTATTGCATAAATAAAGTCAAAATATATACACAGTGGAACAACGCATAATGCTTTGCAGTTACAGCCACACATTAATTCTGATTGATTGATAATCGCTGGCCTCCTAAATCCACTATTGCTCATACTACTTGATCAGAACATGGCCAAATAATGTGACAGTGTCCATATTTACCGACCCGTCCGCTCAGGTAGGATATGACACAAGGTCAATTTTTAAGCGGAGTTTAACAGGTTTGAATTCAGAGTTTTCCTTCTTCTAGACTAGTTGCCTCACCAAGGCTGAAGAACCTAATCTTCCCTACTATTTTACCCATAGGTGGAGGAAGAATAATTGGATTCATACCTTTCCCAGTGCAATATTAGTGCAATGTAATCAGTCTTGTCCAGGATTTGAACTCGTGTCTTCGTGTCCATTTCCTACGACGATAACCATTACACCACGGGCACCTGATAATGTGACCGTATCTAATTGCCACATTATTCTTTTCTTGTAAAAGCACTACGTATTTACCCAACCCCTCCCGCACGAGCAAGATGCAACACAAAATCAATTAATAAGCGAAGTGCAACTGGTTTGAATTCATTTTTCTTTTCCTGGACTGGTTGTCTTATTAAGTCTGCCCTACTATTTACCAATAGCTGAGGTGGGTGGGCAGATGGATTCATGTCTTTCCCAATGGCTTTAGTGCCAAGTCAAATGCAAAAAGCCTGGTCTAGAATTTGAATTCGAGTCGTAGATTTCATTTCCAACGACGTTAACCGATAAACTCACGTTTTAAATCGTATTTATTCAACCGCACTGCCACGACCTGGTGCGACTTAATGCAGTTTTCCTTCTCCAAGTTTTTGCCGTACTACTATTAAAGATCACAGTCGGCCCTCCAATTTAACTCAAGTTAAAAGGAGAATAGACGGAGTTATGCCTTTCCCAAGTGTATAAGCGAAATGTAAAACTAAAACAGTCTGGTTTCCGTGTCCATTTTCTGCGTCGAATCGTCGTGTCCATTTTCTGCGACTATAGCCGTTACGCCACAAGTGAGTGGTATAGGATTCTATAAGATTTAATAGAGAATTTAATGATTGAAAGAATATTTCCATTCTTAGCGGCGCTCTTGAGATTGTTGATATTTCTTTTAAGCAACGGGATTGGTTTTTTCAGAATATAGAAAAAAAACTTCGGCAATATCAATTTAATGACTGAATAATGATACCAGACTAGGAACTGAGAGAAGCTGATAGGTAAAGACTGATAAAGGCAGACATAACTCCATCTGAGATTGCCTTGAGCCAGATTTTAGAAAGCGAGAATTAAAAAGCCTAAAATTCATACGATAAATTGATAGGCCTGACGATGAATGTCGATAAACTAACTGAGCGTTAATTTGTGAACTGGGTCTCTGATCATAAATATCCAACCTATCAGATGGATAAAAAGTACGAGGTGCATACGATAAGTTTCCAAATTTATTTCGTACGGGCACTTTTATTGATAGTACACACATGAAATTGTAGTCCCCTTCGAAGTAAAGCACTTTTACCGTTCCAACAACTTCTGGAAGGCCCATGGAAGTCCTCTTGTGTGAGCGTGTCAATGACCTTCGTCACAGCCTCTTTCATCTCCTCAATTGTCTCATAACGACAGACTCTGAGCTTAGGGAATAACCAAAAGTCACCGGGAACAAGGTCTGAACTATAGGGACGGTGAGGAACTGTCTTGATGCCCATCTTGGTCAAATAGTCTGTGACAAGGATGAAGTTGTGGACTGGTGCATTGTCCTGCTGGGAATACCACTGGCCCGATTTGAAGAGTGCTGGCCTCTTCCCAAGAAATCTCTTCCTGAATTCCCTTAAAACCTCAACATAGTAACCCTAACCCTAACCGTTTGGCCAATTAACTCTGGTGTATTGACTTCCTTACTCCTTTACACACCTCTCATCATCCCTCACAGACTCCGTGCCTTTCTTGAATCTCTTACGCCACTCAAAAACTGATGCTCATTCATGCAAGATGCTCCAAAAGCAGTCTGAAGCATTCGATACGTTTCTGTGGCATTTTTTCCAAGTTTAAAACAGAATTTTATTGCATATCGTTCTTCTGAAGTGTCCTGACGTCCAGGTTGCATTTTTTAAATTCACCAGCTTATGACAATCAGGTTTTAGTAGGGTGTATTCCAGTTGCTGCTGTAGCTGTTCATTTGAACCTGAAATCATAAAAATTGGTCAGTCATCTCATAAGATATATAGCAATAATATAGGGAATTTTCAAGAGTCTACGAAAATTTTAAATGCCCATACGAAAAAAGCCTGGAAACTTATCGTATGCACCTCGTATGTCCCATTTTTGAAGACACTTATTTTTTACTAACTTCATTATTGTTACAAAACCGTGTTTGTTTTCTGTTTGTTGGCGTTTACTTTACTTTTTTTTTTTGCTTTCTTAATTGTGCGGTCTCATCCGTCCACTCATCGGTTGGCAATTAGTGATTGATTGGCTGTCTGGATCAAAACAAAACGTGGGCATACAAACGGATTATCGAAAACATAACCAGCCAAGCGGAACGGTCAGCGGATTGAGAGTAGAATCACTCCCGTGTTTGATGTGGGTGGTTATACTACCACAATAAGACAAGGACAGTTTATGCATATCGATTGTATCTGTTCATGATGAAAGCAACGGTCCCCTGATCAGTACTTAAATGGGTGACTACTTACTAACAGCAGATACTGTGGGCAACCAGGCGACGAATCAGATTAAGAAAAGTTTAGGAAACAAAAACTAATAGAAAAATCGAAGATGCATTCTTCTGTAAATCCCCAAATATCTTTCCGCCCTGTTTGCAGATGATGATGATGCTCCAGTTCAGGGGATGTGGGAAAGTACCTTTTCATTGCCATTACTCCCAGGTCTACTCAAACTCTTTAAGAACAATTACACAAAAATGAAAATATGAACGTGACTCCCTAATATCTAGACATGAAATAACCCTAGATGGGTCGACATGCCGTTGAAATCAATCAATTAATTAGATCATACTGGATTACATAGTAACAGTAACTATGAGCGGTCACTGGCCCGACATTATCGTGAACTTTTACAAGGCGAAAGATTTCCATCTACTTCGTTACTATCTGCCTAAATTTTTAGATGAGGATTAATAATTCTTTATCCTTTAGAGAATTCAGACAATTGTTTCATCTTTATTCACAATGCATCGGCAGAGGCGTCTGTGTTGAGAAGACCGAGTATAGATTGGTTTGGTTTCTTTGTTTAATGGCATATCAACCTTTGTAGGTTATTTAATGCCAAAGCTATTCTCCTAGAAGGACAGTAGTGGTGTTATTTAACCCATAGCTAGGAGGATAAGGGGGTTCATACCTTTCCCAATGGTATTTGCCCGAAAGTGAACGTAATAGCGCGACTATAGTACGAACTCGCTTACTACGAATCCGCAGTCTATCGCTTTAACCATTACACCACGAGGACCCCCCCCCCACCGAGTATAGAGAAGAGTTCGATATGGGAACTAATAATCAAAAAGGCTAGAAAAAAATGCAATATGTGCTAAAGTAAAAAAAAATCGTACATAATTGTAAAAAGTAGTATTTCATAGGGTTGGAAAAGTATTCGGTTTCTATGACCTCAAAAATTCACTCTGAATTATCCAACAGGACAGTTGGCATAACGGATATTGGCTGCTGGTTAATGAGGTTCGAAGTGAAATCATCTGGAGGTTGTAGGTTCAATCCTGACTACAGTTAAAAATAACAGGGAATACTTACTCAAGCTTATTTGTATCCAGTCATGGTTAACAAAATTAGAACAATCTAACCATCGGGGATTAAATGAAGGGATCGGTTTGAAGTTCCGTGTAGGTACCGAAGCTCATCAAGAAACACTTGAAGAAGACCGAAGGACGCATCGGTCGAAATGTTGTGAATATCACGATGAAGACAGCAGTCAGAATATTTTCAATGATAAAAAAATACTCCGTTTATTACCTACAAACCGAGGGAGAATTATATTTCAGCCTTTCCCAAGGGCGTTTGCAAAAAGTGAAGTTTCTCTATCGAAATCTGTATTTGAATGCGTATTGCTGATTTCTTCATTCCTACCGCCAAACATTAGGCCACATTATTCCTACCGCCAAACATTAGGCCACATTATTCCTACCACCAAACATTAGACTACATTATTCCTACCACCAAACATTAGGCTACATTATTCCAACCACCAAACATTAGGCCACATTATTCCAACCACCAAACATTAGGCCACATTATTCCTACCACCAAACATTAGGCCACATTATTCCAACCACCAAACATTAGGCCACATTATTCCAACCACCAAACATTAGGCCACATTATTCCAACCACCAAATATTAGGCCACATTATTCCAACTACCAGACATTAGGCCACATTATTCCAACCACCAAACATTATAGAGACACCAAAGACATTTGATATTAAAAAATTGATACCATAATTGTTTTTGTCTATTCACTGAAGCATTTGATTTTCATAAAGACATGCCAGCAAGGTATTATGAGAGGGGGTGCGTGCATTAATTCCGGGGGTGCCGCAAGTTCAAATGAATGAGTAAAAATAGTAAAAATACTGAGTGAAAAAGGGAATATCGTAAAAATTTGATGAGAAAATTAAATCACATCTCATTCAAGAAGAGTGATTTTCAAGGGATGCTAGTTCCCGCAGCTCCCCAGGCAAAGTACTCGTTTTCGCTCTCTCTTTCTCTCTCTTTATTACCCTCTCTGTCTCTCTATCTCTCTTACTCTCCCACGCACGCTCGCATTTATATGTATATGTATTTATTTCATAAAGATCTATATCTTATTATATTATCATAATGAATTTTGATATAACAAATCTTAATATAATTAATTTTGATTTAATTTCATTAATGATACATATTATTACTACCAGGTGCAACCCAAAGTGCGAGAAATTTCCATAGCTAGCGTGAATCCAATGTAGTACGGACGTTAGCTATTGTGAGCAGTATCCTTTGTGCGCAGTAGTGTCTGTAGGTCAGTGTCCAACTTCGGAGGAGATGGCGGAACTGATGGTTAAGGTAAGTTATTTTTTTACAGTCACATAACAAAAACTTTTGGTTTCGCACTCGTATATATATATATATATATATATCATCTTCATCATCATCAAGATATTCTGATTCCACGGAGTTCCCAGATATAGAGTTACCATTAGGCCCTATCGAATATCCCTTCTGGCAGATCCTGTAGACTGCATCCAATCTCAGCATATAACTGATGTATGTAAGTCCATGCTGGTTGGCTAATATTGGTGTGTCCATGTGTAGGAGTCCACGGGAGAACTTTACTTCTGAGTTCTTACCTACTTCATCGGCAGTACCCAGCATGTTTCGCTTGTTTTACTTAGATGGTTTGTGAGATGGGAGGTAGGAGGCCATACAGCACCTGTTTTGGGAGGTTTTGCTTCATGCGTTTGTTTAGAATTGCACGTAGCCTTCTTGTGCAGTTCTCAATATTTAAGATGCCAGACAAGGATTAAGTTTTTTATCCGCCTTTTCTTGTTCGCGAGTGAGATGTCGCAACTGAGGATGATGGTTGTGTAATAACAGTCCGAAATCTCTGATGTTGTAATCTGAGTACATTTACTTTCGATCTTCGGAGGTCATTGTCAATGATATAGGTACGACCACACATTAGATTTTGAGATTTTTTATGTTATCAATGAATATTTTTAAGGAGAGCGTTCATTGTATATAGTTGACGTTGTGTTTGAACGGGCCGTCCGTTTTGAACAATTATTTAAAAAAAGCCCTTATTCTCAATTGCAGCATCTCTGTCACAAACAAGAAGAAGCAGATTGAAAAAAAAAATCGACTTTGAATACATGTTTATCATCATTACTGAAATATGTCTGCAAAAATCTGCTTCCAAGCCAGATAGGAATTCCACAACGATGCTACGTATTGTTTTAAACAAGTCCTGGAAGCAGCACCCTACAAAAGAGCTGCTGTATGGCCACATACCTCCCATCTCACAAACCATCAAATTAAAAAGAACGAGACATGCTGGTCACTGCTGGTGACGCAAGGGCGGGCTCATAAGCAATATTCTCCCATGGATTTCTACTCATGGACATACAAAGACTTATATATATTAACTCAGGACGGGCAACGGATGCAGTCTAGAGGACGTGTAATGAGTTAAGAACAATACTATCGGTTGAAGAGTGAGTCAAGGGACTCTGTGTCATCAGCACGACTTGATATATATATATATATATATATATATATATATATATATATATATATTGCTGAGTAAACAAATAAGTTTAAAAATGTTTTTCTTAACTCAAGAAAGTACTCAAATAATGGCCTGAGAGACTGAATAAAACTGAAAAAATGTCTTATCTCACCTCTATTTTTCGGATTCCATTGGCTTAGTGGTAGAGTGTTCATCGATGGCCCCAGAGACAAGGGTTTAATCTCAGGTCGAGTCATACCAAATACTCAAAAAGTGGTACTCGATACCTCCTTGCTTCACACTCAGCATTATAAGGTACGTTTCAAGGATGAAGTGGAACAATTTAGGGAAAGGAGTAGCGCCCTCTCCTACACCACGGTGTAGTAGCTATTGAAAAGGGAGCTTTCGAGTCACCTTCGCCTACGGTCGTCAACTTTACTTTATATATATATATATATATATATATATATATTCTAACGAAAAATGAGATGGTATTAATTCGGTGAACCTTGCTGATTTTTGCTTTGATCCAGCAAGTGTATGTAGTCTAAGTACTCTCGTTACCTCACCCAGGGCCCTGTCCCATTAGTAACTATTTATTGTCCTACCTCTGTGAATGTGATATGAACTAATTTTTTGTGTGCTTATTCTTACAACATAAACATTTCTTATCTTTTCATTTGTACGAGCAGCTCCTCGGAATCAATGGATGCAACACTCTGGTGACATACATGGTGCATTCAATAAGTTTCCAGACTTTTTTGTACAGGCATTTAAAATTGTCATAGACTCTTGAAAATTCCGCTTGTTATTACTATACATCTTATGAGATGACTGACCAATTTTTATGATTCCAGGCTCAAATGAACAGCTATAGCAGCAATTGGAATACATCCTACTAAAGCCTGATTGTCATAAGCTGGTGAATTTCAAAAATGCAATCTGTACATCAGGACACTTCAGAAGAACGATATGCAATAAAATTCTGTTTTAAACTTGGAAAAAATGCTCCCGAAACGTATCGTATGCTTCAGACTGCTTTTGGAGCATCTTGCATAAATCGAGCATGAGTTTTTGAGTGGCATAAGAGATTCAAGGAAGGCAGGGAGTCTGTGAGGGATGATGAGAGGTGTGGGGGGGAGTAAGGAAGTCAATACACCAGAGTTGATTGGCCAAACGGTTAGGGTTAGGGTTATTATGTTGAGGTTTTAAGGGAGTTCAGGAAGAGATTTCTTGTGAAGAGGCCAGCACTCTTCAAATCGGGTCAGTGGCATTTCCACCAGTCCACAACTCCATCCTTGTCACAGACTATTAGACCAAAATGGGCATCAAGACAGTTACTTAGCCTCAATATAATCCAGACCTTGCCCCCTGTGACTTTTGCTTATTCCCTAAGCTCAGAGTCTGTCGTTATGAGACAATAGAGGAGATGAAAGAGGCTGTGACGAAGGTCATTGACACGCTCACATAAGAGGACTTCCATTGGGCCTTCCAGAAGTTGTTGGAACAGTACAGCAAGTGCATTGCAGCCGGAGGAGATTACTTTGAAAGGGACTAGAGTTTCATGTGTGTACTATCAATAAAAGTGCCCATACGAAAAAAAAGTCTCGAAACTTGTTTAATGATCCTCGTACTTGGTTAATAAAATCCTCATCTAAGAACTTATGCACATATTGATCTATAAAAGACATCATCTCCTGTAATTGAGTTCTATCACTTTTTAGTCTTACCTACCGGCTCATTGGCCTAGTGGGTAGAGTGTTCGCCAATGGTCCGGGAGACCTGGGTTCAATCCCAGGTCGAGTCATACCAAAGACTTTAAAATTGAACTTGATATCTCCTTGCCTAACACTCAGCAATATAAGGTACGTATCAAGGGTAAAATGGATCAAACCAGGGAAAGGAGTAGCACCCTCTCCTACACCTCGGTGTAGTAGCTACTGAAAAGGGAGCCTTCTGGTCGCCCTCGACTACAGTCGCCAACTTTACTACTTTACTTATTAATCTTATGTTGTTTTAATTGAAACAAGTACTCAAGATGTTGCATTTTATCATCTAAAGTATATATGTATATATAGTTCAGTGATCTTTAGGCTAACTTATTAATGGTTAAGAACGATACTTGCAATATATATATATATATATTATATATATATATATATATATATATATATATATATATATACTGCGTAAGTTTGGCTAAATACCACGGAACTTAACTTTTTATGCCCTTATTATGTTTCTTCTTGCTAGTTTCTTTGTTATGCGATATGATTGATAGAAAAGAAGTCGTAGGCTTTGCTCCCAAAAATTTTTGTCCATATCAATTGATTGTCTTCAAGAGAATTATTTTTGTGTGTTTATTTTTGTTATTTACTAAGCGTTGCTTAGATATGGCCTCAGTTTGCTCACTGTATCTGCTGTTGATTAAGAGGCTCACCCATCTAAGTATTGAACTGGTTCATCACTACTTAACTTCGGTGATTTAGCGGGAACCATTGTTTTCAGCGTGACTTGACCGAAAGTCTTGCGCATGCATTGTAGGTTTTTGTTTAGTTTGGGTGCATTATTTATTTTGTTGGCAGGGTTTATTATTGGCGAGGGAGCTTTGCTCAGCATGTTAGTTGTTTAAGAAGTTTAATATGTTAGTGCCAGTGTTGAATGTTATTTTATTTATGTTTGCTTGTTTATTTTTAATACTGATGCGTTCGAGGATTTGTAGGTATTTTTGTAGTTATTTTTATAAATGATTTTCGTATTATTTGTGTGGATTTTTCATATTTCAACTGATGTGAATTTATCTGTTATCACCAGGTGAACCAGAACCATGTTGGTATTTTTTCACAAAACATACTCTAGAAAAATAATTCAGTCTCTCTCTCTCTCTCTATATATATATATATATAGAGAGAGAGAGAGAGAGAGAGAGAGACTGAATTATTTTTATATATATATATATATATATATATATATATATATATATATATATATTTCTACATCATGGACACGTGATGGTTTAAATTTCGTCCTAACATTTCGGACGCTCTCAGCTGTATCTTCAGCCATTCACAAGAATTGTACAATTTTTTAAGTGGAATTAAAACGAGGTTAATTTTCATTGTCACAAAAGAAAAATGTAAAGAATGATGTGGACAGATTTTTTACATATTTGTTTTTGAATGGAGTTGGTATTGGTCATTGATTGACGTGTTGGATGACGTCCTGCAACAGACAGGATTCAAAGGTGACTCTGGTGCATGTGAGGCACCAGATGATATCACGTGACATTTAGGAGAAAGTGTAGAATCCTAATTGTTAAATAAATTTAGAATCTCCAAAAAAGATCTTAGTGTAAAAAGAAAAAAAAAGTGAAATATTTAGTCCTAATTAAAAAAGTGAAATAAACCAACTCTTAATAAGGTAAACACACACACACACACACACACACTTACTCAGATAGATAGTGATTTACAAAGCTTATTATTTTTTTTGCTTAGATATAACATAAAACCATATGAATGCGGTATCCAATGAGACTCTAACTTACTCATGAAAGTTTGTTTGTCTAGGTTGCTAAACTTTAC
>OY757937.1:69664059-69669059 GCA_963585895.1 Sepioteuthis lessoniana
CAAAGACTCAAAAAATGGTACTTGATGCTACCTTGCTTAACACACAGCATTATAAGGTAAGGATCAAGGGTAAAGTGGAGCAATTCAGGGAAAGGAGTAGCACCCTCCCCTACACCTTGGTATCGTAGCTATCGAAAAGGGAGCCTTCTGTTCACCCTCAACTACGGTCGCCAACTAACAATACTTTCTGTAAAAATGTACACATATCGATATATCTCTCTATCAATTTATATGTCTATATATATATATATATATATATATATATATATATAGTCTTTATTTCTCTATCAATCCATCTCTCTCTCTCTCTCTCTCTCTCTCTATATATATATATATATATATATATATATATATATAATTGAACGTGTGAAATAATCTGATGAGCCGAAGACTATAATGCTATTTTCGCCGAAATGAATTTACGACAATTTAACTAAGTTTGAGTTTTCTTCTAATTACATTACATTTTATATATATATATCTATATCTATATATATATCTTATATATATATATATATATATATATATATATATATATATATATATTTGCGTTTGTGTGTGTGTGTGTGTGGTGTGTGTGTGTGTGTGTGGTGCATTGGCATTTCGGTTTAATATCAGAGTGTAGTATGTGTAAATGTCATTTCTAGTTTAAGAAATAAAAGATGTAGATTAAAATATCTGTTATTTGGAAGATTTTTAAGATACTCAGAAATAAAGACAAAATTAGAAAACTCGGGTGTATAATTATACAAATAATTTTTTCAATTCTAAAAAAAATTCTTAACTCTAAATCTACTTATTTTATCGTCCATTTAATTATATCTTTATGGCTACAGACACTTGTCCTAAGCATTAATTCGCCACCCAACGACGGCAAATTCGACTGCTGGTCAGACAACTTTGACTTTCCCTCTTATAGCGCAATGGAGAGGCGCTGCTTCTTTCTATGATATGAGCAGAATGAGATAGATAGATAGATAGATAGATATGAACCGACTGAGATAGATAGATATGAAAAGTTTGAAATAGAAATTTATAGAAAAAAATAGCTTGGTAGCTAGATCATACGAGTATACATATGTATTTACCCGACCCCTCCACACCAACAGGAAGTGACACAAGATCATTTTTAAGCAGAGTTTAACAGGCTTGAATTCAAAGTTTTCCTTCTTGAATGGTTGCCATACAAAGTTTAAAGAGCTCATCTGCCCTATATTTACCCATTGTTGGAGGGAAAATAATTGGAATGCATTCCTTTACCAAAGGTATTAGCTCTATGTGAAAAGCAAACATTCTCGTCCAGGATTTGAACTCGGGTTGTTGTGTTCATTTCTACATCGATACCGTTACAATATAAATACCTTCTTTAGTATACATTTGTACATCGCAGGGTCGGATAGAAACCGCAACAACCATTGTCAAAAGAGGGTTTCTCTACGTCTTATCTAACAATCTATCTCTATCTATCAGTGTGAGTATGTGTGTGTATAGGTGTGTATGTGTGAGTATCAGTTTGTCTGTATAAACGTCTCTTTATGTGGAAGTAAAAGAAATATATTCATGTTGGTTTTGAAAGTAAGAGAAATAAGTTTAAAGCTTTTCAAATCCTAATTTTTGCTTTTCCAGGAAGTAAAATCCATATTTTTGTCGTGCAAAATAACGAGCTCTTTACGTCTTAAGCAACATCGACTCTCCACATTTGATTAACAACAGTGAATAAATAAAATGAAACAATCCTTGTTGGCCAAGTTGATGCGGGGAAAAAAGGTTTTATTCTTGATTTAATTGTGTCAGATAAGGAGCCAACCCACGAGAAACTCAATTAATAAAACTTTCAGACGCAGTGCATCCTGTTTTTGAACTTGACAGAACTTTCTTTTTTCAAAATCTAAATTGATTACAAAGGAAAAATAAATGTTCGATTTAAGAATATTCTTGGCGAGAAGAAGTGAATTGGTTGATTTTCGCGCCATATCAACCCATCAAAAGGAACTGCGTTCATTGTTTGGATTCAAGTAATTATTTCAAGTATCAAATAATAATTGTAGTTTCAAAAAACTATTCTTAATGCAAATAATTTACAGATAAAAGGTATCAAGTATTCCAACTGAATTCGAATTGGAGAGCCCACGTGGCCTAATGGTTAAAATGCTGGACTGCAACCTCGAAGTAAGTGAATTCAAACTTCAGTCGGACTATTATGTTCACCTGAGGACTAATACCCTTAAGAAAGGTATGTACACCTTATCTTACGCCCCTGCTGTTTTTCTACGAGGATGGCTTTGGCATTAAATAACCCACGATGGCTTACATGCCATTAAATAATGAATCCGAAACCTAACCAAATGGGACCCTAACAGGTATTACCACTCCAGGGCAGGGTGGATCTGTGAATGACGCCATGAAAAAAGGCTTTGCGCTCCTCAGTTCCCACAAACTGGATTGGTTGGCTGGTTTGTGGTTTTGTTTTGTTCTTAACATCACGGTTTGGAAGTCTCCATGGCGCCTCAAGTCCGCGCTTTCTATCCACCTGATCTACAAGGTAGAGACGCACTTTGTACTTTTTGAAGATCGGTTATCGAAAGTTTTCTTGGTTTTCCAGGATGGCTTTACGGAAGTTTAATTTTCTTTATATTGTAATACAATAAAAAAAATCTATTAAAATGTAACTTTATAATAATCTGTTTTTATACGACATAATGAAAATCTATCATAATTTTACATAATAATTACCCATCGTAATAAATCATAATAATAATAATCTATTATGATGCAACCTTTTAATAAACAATAATAATGCGATCTGATATAGCCCAGTCGGCTGGGGCCATTGAATAATACACCGACTGCATCTTTGGAGAGGGGATAAGATTCCTCTAACGAGTGTCCTGTATATGATACTAAACAATCTGCTCGTGAGGCTTCAATTATATTGGAGCTTTGGGGAATGCAGAGTACCCCTTTATTGCCATCGCCCCCAGGTCCACTCTAGCTCGGAGTCGTAGCACCTGATAAGGTCCAATCTATGGATCAAATGGAACTAATCTGTGTACTTATGCAAAATTTAATTGTTCAAAACAGAACAGTTGGATCTTTTAAATGTATGTAAACAAATGACTTTTGCAAAATTGAATTGCTTGAAATAGAATTGTTTGATCATTTAACTATGTGTAAACAACTAACTGATGTTTAATTGAATTGTTAGTGATATATAACAATACTTGGATCTATTCAACTTTGTTTACTAAACTGATTTGTTTGAAATACAACTGTTTTTATGTATAAAAATGGATTTGGCATTAAATGACTTACAATAGTTGATATACCAAACCAAACTATACTAAACTACAATCTGATAATAACCAATTATGATACAATCTAATGATAACCTAATACAACCTAATAATAACCAATTATAATTCAACTTAGCATAACCTCTAATAATACAATCTAATAATAACGACGATAGCAAGTAGCTTTACTAGGCATCGTTCTTCGGCTGACGCTTCTTTATTTTATATCAGTATTAAAGCGCTTTAAAGCAATTTCCGATATAGTCGCAACATTCCTGCTCACCTGGATTATTATAATTTAACTATTTAATGTTCAGTATAGATTACCTCTCTGAATTTATTTATTTACAATTAGTTTTAACACGAATTCAATAAATAGGGAGGGAAACAGCTTTGAACTCAATTTATACCGAAGTGATATTTATCTTCTCTCATGCGAGTGTCGGAAGTGCAGACCTCACACGTATTCTTACCATGACATAAATTGCCCAGTTTTGACAGAGTTCTTCTTAAGGAGTGCGTCAGGCATCAGTGGTTGAGAGTCCCTCAGTTGCACAAGAAGAGGGTATCCTGTCGGCGGGCCATCAAGGTCTATCCATGACGCCCAAACTTATAAAATTTTCTCTTCGCTTTTTGATGTTAACAGTGAAGAAGAACCATTATACCTGCAAATGGAACCCATTGATCTTCAGTGTTCGGAAGATCTGAAGTTTAGATTTCTTGCTTGCTCCATTATCGATTTTTATAAGAACCTCGTGCTTCCATCTGTGAACATGTTTGGCACTAAATAACGCTGTGAAGTATGGACACGGCGACACGAGTTCAAACCCTGGACGAGACTGATTGCATTTCACATAGCACTAATACCCTTGGGAAAGGTATGAATCAAATTATTCTTCCTCCAGCTATGGGTAAATAGTAGGGCAGACTGGGTTCTTCAGCCTTGGTGAGGCAACTAGTCTTGGAAGAGGAAAACTCTGAGTTCAAACTTGTTAAACTCCGCTTAAAAATTGACCTTGTGTCATATCCTGCCCGAGCGGAGGGGTTGGGTAAATATGATAACGCTGTGAAGTTGTTCTTCAAAATGAAGCTTGCTAAGGGGACGCTGCTGTCACAATTGTCAAATTATCATTTTTCTGATGTGTTCTTTCTGTATACCTGTTTATTTAATCCTGATATTACATCTTTTTGTGATTGCAAACAACTTCGGATCTTTAATTGATAGATTATGATTGCTGTCTTGTAAATGTCGCTATTTTTCCCTCTCCTTTTAAGATCACAGTTCTTGGTTCCCTTTAGTTAAGATTTGTGACTCTCTGACTGAAAAAGTTAGAGACCCCTGCACTAGAAGAATCAGCTTGGTTAGTGTTCAACCATTTATTTGTATTTTGTTACGACCAGGTAATCCTTTATCGCAAGTTCTTTTTCCGCCTGGGACATACATCGTTAATAAAGAAAAAATTAAAAAAAAAAACAAAAACAAAATGGAACCATTTATCATCTAAGGCTTCTGTCAGTCTCGTGAGACCCCAAAGATCTGCGGACGGATCACGGCACTGGCCTAGATAAGATTAAGTGAAAGACTATCAGTTGACTATGCAGTAGGATTTCTCCTTCCCAATACCGATATTGTACAAGAGAATGATTGATCGATTGATTTTAACAGCCTGTCATTCTGTCTAGGGTTATTTATGCTTAAAGGTTATT
>OY757937.1:70274059-70426559 GCA_963585895.1 Sepioteuthis lessoniana
TCATGAGTGTTAAAAATACGTCTCCACACAGAATATTTAACATATCCTTTATGCTCACACCATCATATATTAAAATTACGTATACGTAACACAACATTAACACAACATAGATAGCTAATAAAAATTATCATTGTGATCCAAAATAACTCTTCATCCTATTATCCTTATGTACTTGACCTATCAGGCTAGCACGTCAGAATAAAACTTAATTTTAATTATGCAATTATGATAATTTGCTCCTTACTTAAAAACATCACCATACACACTCACACACATAAAAAAATTAAAAAAAACAACAAAACAACTGACATAGCTAATACAAGAAATTATTGCAACGTCTTAACATAATATATTCACTATATTCCCTACGTACATACAATCGTGGATTACAATGATGTATTCATAATATATGATTAACACATCATAACTAATACAAATTATAATTGCAATCTAACGCTAAACATATTCCAGCCTAAAATTCTAATACTGCATAATAATCCATAGTATATTACGATATTACACGTCTCATCATCATTCGTCTATTAGGCTTACAAATCAAAACTTTATTTTCTTCGTAAAGCAATGATGAGGATAATTTGTTTCTTAGTTAAAATCACCACTACACACACACATACACACACACACACACACACACACACACACACACACACACACACACACGAATATAAAAATTAATAAATAAATAAATAGACAAATAAATAAACAAATAATACTCCATTGTAAATTACAATACATGTTTCATCACCTCGATATTTATTGCGTCCTGATTCACCAAACTCCTTCGTCTAAATCAAAACTTTTTTTCTTCGTAATGCAAAGATGATGATATTTTGTTCCTTAGTTAAAACCATCACCACACACACACGCACACACACACACACACACACACATACGCACGCACGCATACAAAATTTTCTTTTACTCAGTCAATCTGTCACGACTTTGGCTATACATTCCGCCCCATATATCCTGGAGACAACCTAAAAATTTGCCCCACGGCGCATGTATCTTTATACACACACATACTAAATATCACTTATACGACCACACATAATAATACGCTAGTATAATCTACACACACTTACACACACACTCTCACACGCACACACAAACACACACGTACACATAAAGAGTTGTACACAATCCAGACGTTCTTTTGACTGTATTTTTCCACTTTTTCGATTTCTAGTATATCTTTCTTTTTCTGCTTGATGATTGCCATTTATAAGACGACATGAAACCTGTGGTTGCAGACAAGCTTCCATGATATTAAATATATATAAAAGCTAATACATATTTACTTATTATCATTATATAATATCTCTATCAAATATTTTGAGCACTGGTCCAAATTATACCGCATTTGGTCGGCCACAAACCCACCAAGTGAGATAGTGACAACCAAAACTGTTATAATATATATATATATATATATATATATATATATATATATATATATATATATATGTGTGTGTGTGTGTGTGTGTGTGTGTGTGTGTGTGTGGTCGTGCAGCTTATTGTATTTTTGTGCTGTATTTGATATTATGCCCATCTTAATATCATATACTTTAGATCGCTTCTGTTTAATAAGAGCTTCGAGGACTTTAAAATTATTTCAAATATATTCTACTCGAAGGGTTTTTAACAAACACACACACACACACACACACACACACACACACACACACACACACACATATATATATATATATATATATATATATTTGTATTGTTTATCATATTTATGAATGAAGCATGCTCAATATCCATTCTATGTAAGTTTGGATCGCGTAGACACAGATTAATGGTGCTTAGTGCTTCTAACTTTTCCCCTTTGGTCCGATGATCGTATAAGCAAAAAATGGCCCGTTACGAAACGTTATTGAATCTGTGTCTACGCAATCCAAACTTATATATATATATGTGTGTGTGTGTGTGTGTGCGCGCGCGCAGATGGATATAAATACACTCCTACCAATTCATCTCAAACAATTCTCTTCAAAACCAAAGTGACCGGGATTTTTTTTTATTTCTACAGAAACATTATACAATCCAAACGGATATTATTAGGTATTACAGTATCAATTATAAATGAGAACACCCCTAATATTTTCTTTATAAAAAGTTAATTTTCTTTTTGAACGGGTTTCATAAATTCGAAGGAGTTGGATAGTTAACATTCAGTCGATGGAGAAATGATTCATTCTTTTAAAAATCCTCATCATCATGAAGTATTACAGACAAGGAGACATGGAAATCATTCGGTGGTTGTTTTATTTTTGTCAACATCAATTGACGCCAGTCTTAAAGTTGAGATTGATTGATTATTATCTGTATTCCTGTTACAAATATGATCTAGTATTCTTCTAAGAAAGAAAATACTCCAGCGAGTCAGAAAATATTATGTTTACGCTGTTAAACTTGAAGTTTTAACTTAGTTCAGGGTATCTCAAAATATATGCGACCCATTATTATGATAATGGTTCAAAGGCAGTTATTTGTAATATGTCCTGTAAAAAATGCATCCTTTGAGCTAGAGACATCAAATGTTTTTTAATTGTTATTAAATCAGTTTCCAGGACATGGAATCTTTTTTTAGGTTTCTTGTCTCAATAACAAATTATTATCATATTAATAGGTTGCATCTATTTTGAGACAGTTTTGAATGATTTTGTCTCCAAATAAGTAGTGAAGCTAAATATTTTTCCTATATTTTCCAAGGCATTGCGATTGAGGATTAATAGTTGTTATAGTATATACTACTTCCAAATCTAAAGCAAAAAAGAACACAACATTATTATTAGTAGAGTTATTAGCAGTCACATGGGTCCCATTTATATTGAGACACTCTATATGAGTCAAACTGTTCCTTTTTATCTTCATCATAGTCTATATTTTAACCTTACATACTTATTTTTAAAAAATCTATTTCCCTTTTTTAAAATTCTCTTTCCCTTTTTTCATTTCAACCCAATTCGATGCCTTTTTCGTGTTTTTTTTTTTGTTTTTGTTTTTTTTTTTGTATGTATATGTGTTTCTTATACTCACTTTCTTAACGGGCCAGTAGGAAAAGGAATCAAAACAAAATCTGTAGCAAAACGCTCACCAATGAGGAAGAACAAAACCGCCCCGAATAAGAGGAACAGTCTTAAACCCTTAAACATGCATCTCTTTCCCTCGACGTCTAAAATTCAACTCCCTACTTTAAAAATTTAATTCCTTCAATTCACACGTAACTTTACATGCTCAATCACAAAGTCATTTATTTTCTCATGTTTTTAAGGATTTCAAATTTGACCCACCGTCTGTCATTTATTCCTTTCGCCTCATTATGTGTTGTAATAATATTTTTGTTTAGTGTTTGTTAATGAATAATACCAAATGATATCCGGGGTTTTTCATGAAAATTATTAAAATCCCGAGACGGGAATTTATTTTTCGTACTTGTGAAGACGGGGCAGCCTGGCACTTGATCCCTCGCAAAATAAGTTCCAGTTAAGATTCCTTTTTTGGGCGTAGGGAAACTAGCAGATTATGTTGGGGTTAATTTGGGGCTAGACTGACCACTGCTGGCAAGGGGTTTCCAAACTTCACGTTAACACACACACCCACCAGGCCACTTGCTCTTCCTACCCCTAGGATAATGGAAGGTATGGACCTCTAGGTTTAGATATAATAATATTAATTATAGTAGTCAACAATTCCAGTTTCTCGTATAATATTTTTAAAGGAAAGAATAGGACAATTTAGGCGAGAATAACATAAGGCGAAAGAAGCTGAGAACAAACATGAATTAGATAACTTGACAGCAGACAACACAATGAACAAATTTCAACACGTGGGACATTAAAATATAACAATCTTTTTAATACACACGCGGACACACATATTCAACGTGTCGGCTATATTATCAGCGGATAATACATAACTATAAATGTCTTTCTTCCTTTTTTCTTTCTTTTTTTTCATCCTCCTTTAAACTGAGAGAGAGAGAATATGTAATTGCCGTACTTAGCTTTTTGACGGGTTCCTTCGAAGAGTATTTTCTCTTTTACGGGCTGGCAGAATTTTATATATATATATATATAGCTCTGGCTTGAAGGCATAGGTTCCCCTTGTCCAAGATTCTTTCCGCTTTCTTCACCCGGAGTCTTTGCCACAGTGTTCACACCTATCTGTTCATCGCGACCTCCGTTCTGGCCAATCATTTAGCCTCTATCTTCTTCCCTCCGGTCACAGAGTGCAAACATCTGTTGGCTTTCATTCTGTAGGCGATCCGTTCAGACTACTATCTCTTTCACCCGAGTGAGGTTACGGAGTACAGATAGCCTGACCCACATTCTTTACTTTCTCCGACAGGCAAGCCGAATTTGACCTACATTCCTAATTTCTCTTTTATCGGTCAGTCTTTGGCGGCCTGTTAATTCAAACACGGAGGGGTAGTAGTAATTCCTTATTTCTCTCCTCTCAGTGACAATAAGTAAACGACATTCTTATGATGTGTGACGGAAATGAATATTCACATACTTTGATTGGAATATCCCATCTACTGAAAGTGAAATCAGTATACGCATAGGAAAGGCATGAACTGGTTGTGGTAATTCAATTCACTAAACGAACTGCTATTGACTCATTATCGATCATACGGTAATTCGATTTCTTTGATAAAATAAAATATGATTTCATCCAAACTGTAGCCGAGTCATTTTATTTGGACATTAATGAAACTCTTAGACAAAAAGCTTTACGGGAACTACACAAAATTGCTGCAAATCCTGAAAGCAGCACCCAAGAAAATATCAGCTGTACGGCCACTTACCTCTCATCTCACAAACCATTTAGGTAAAACGAGCAAGACATGCTAGGTATTGCCGAAGAAACAGAGACGAACACGAAGAGGATGTTCTCTTGTGGATCCATGAACATGGACACACCAGTGTTGGCTGACCTGCAAGGACTTACAGTCGTCAGTTGTGTACGGGTACTGGATGCATTCTACGGGACCTAATAAGAGCGATGGCCGATAGAGACAGATAGCGAGAGAAAATCAAATGAATAAGTGCTATCAGCGCGAAATAATGATAATGATGTAGATAACGATGATATATCAATAAAATGTTTGTATTTACTGCTATTAACATCCAAGTGTATCAGACTTATACAGCTGGTTTGACTTCAGAGTTTTGCTTCTCGTAGACTGGCTGCCTATCATGGCATAAGAGCCAAGTTTAGCTTGCCCATTCGGCTGTAGCTGCAGAATACACCTACTGTACCTCTGCAGGTGGGGGGTAAAACCCTCCCCATCAATGAGTGTCCTGCTTATGACACTAAACAATCTGATAGTGAGGTTCCAGTGATGCTGGAGCTTTGGGGAATGCGGAGTACCCCTTGACTGCCATTGCTCCCAGTTTTCCACTGGCCCGATGTGGTAGCACCTGATAGGGCTCGATCTATGGGTTGAATAGAACTAACGGCTTACTTATGCTAAATCGAATTGTTTGACTAAATTGAATAGCTTGAAATAAAAATGTTTTTGCCAATTAGACCGTAATTACATTTGAACTGCGGGATTGTGCAAGGCTGAATTCTTTGAAATAAAAGTATTTTTGACATTGAAACCGTACTTACACTAAACTGAATCGTTTATATGGAACATGTTTTGACATTTAACTGTGTAAACAAAATCTGTACTCATACTAAACTGAATTAGCTGAATTAGAACTGCTCGTTTAAACTGAATAGCTCGAAATAGAAATGTTTTTCTCCATAAAACTGTACTTACATTTAAACTGCGTACTTATGCTAAAGTGACTTGTTTGAAATAGAGCTATTTACATAAAAATGGATTTGGCGTTAAATAACCTACAAGGTTGATATGCCATAAAATCCAACCAACCAACCAGGTTTAGCCTACTATTTTGACTATAGCTAAAGGAGAAGAAGAAATGCATTCATACCTTTTGCAAAGATGTGAAACGAAAGCAGAGGCGTCTTGTGTTTGAACCCGTTTCCGTAAGCTCATTTTTTTAAGGTGATCACCGTTACGCAACGCAGACACCTACAAACTGAGAAACTGAAAGACAAAGAGAGAGAAAACACACACACAGACACTAACATAAGAATTTTTTCATATGTTGATTGATTGTTGTAAATCTCGTCTTGTTCCGTATTTTTAAGTTAAATGTCACTGCTGTTATATAGGAGAAAAATAGTAAAGTAACATATTAACCTATATATTCAGGTCAGCGCATATATATATATATATATATATATATATATATATATATATATATATATATGTGTGTGTGTGTGTGTGTGTGTGTGTGTGTGTGTGTGTGAAAAAATAAGTAGAAAAGAAAATAAACCAAAACTTAGTCATCGGATTCAATTATATTTCGTTTTCATTTCATAATTCTGATGAAATCAATTTATAAAATAAAGACGAAATATTAATTGAATTCGTTGTCGGTGTTTCGGCTTATCCACTATTCCACTTACCTTTTCACATCTTGTCAGATTTACCAACCCTACCATTGCTCCATATATATATATATATATATATATATATATATATTAGAAAAAAAACGGAAATAAACCCGACGGTATGTAAATATAAACCATGAAAAAACAAAATATGCAAAGGGTGTATTTAATATTTTGTTTTTTCATATTTCATCAATGTAATATTTGAGGTAGGTACAAAAAAAATGTGTTCTTACAATAAAAAAAGGTAATAACTAAAAACGTTTTCTTACAAATAAAAAGATGAAATAATATCAAAAATGTAAAATTTTTCGTTTTATAAACTTTGTTTTATTTCTTCTTTTTTTTTTTTTTTTTGAGTATTTGCAAAACGTTCCTCTTGGATTGAAATATTTTTGTGATCGTTAAGTTTATCAAAAAAATGATGTTTTTTTACAATTAGTACTTAATCACAAAGCATTGATTTTAGAAAACGCTTTAATTTCAATTTTTGCCACTGAAATCTTTGTGATAGTTAAACATTTAGGGCTTTAAGAAGAACTATTGAGTTGCAAGTACTTTTTATACTTACGTATGAGAAATGATCTACAAATGGACTGAGTTTTGATGTGGATGTGTGATTTTAATTCTCAATGACATCTCTTTTCTGAATTAGTGGTCAGTCTCATTGGGTGCCCGATTTATATGGCTTTGTGTAACATATGTTCTCTGACAAGAACAACAAGCTGAAAACATACTCGTCTGTACGAACGAAATAATTCTTTAAAAAATACAAAACTCTTAGTGGACCTATTCATTTTGATATATATATATATATATATATATATATATATATATATATATATATATATATTGAAATATAAGTATATATAAAGAGAGAGAGAAAGAGAGAAATTGAGAAAGAAAGAAAGAAATAGAGTGAATAATTTACAACTAAATAATAATTTTATGGAGATTGCTTTTTTATTATCCAAATAATTAATGTCATAGACAACGATGAAATGCTAATTGAAATCCATCTTTCTTTCCTGAATAGTTGCATCAGTATCATCATGGACTGCTATCACAATAGGAAGCGAACGGGCTCACAGTTCATCCACCATATATATATATATATATATATATATATATATATATTTCCATCCTGTTATGATTCATATCAATACCCATAACAGGATGGAAAAACATATACATATGTGTGTGTGTGTGTGTGTGTGTGTGTGTGTGTGTAAACAGAGTGCTTGGTAACCTTCAGTGTGTACCCTATCCTAAAGTAGATATCAATGTCCCATCACTGATAATGAGCACTCTTTATTTATAAATATACCAAACTATACTATCAATATATGTATATGTGTGTGTGTGTGTGTGTACATATATTGACATCAATTGATAAGGTGAAATTTTGTAATCTTTAGTGCAAGTTATGTTAAATTTAAGGAAATTCTAAGATATTGAATTTGTATTTCGAGAAGTGGTTGAAGTTGATTAGCTTTCTCTGATTTGAAATGCTGCTGCTTTACAATCTTCTTTTTCTAAATATTTGCTACAAGCGTATACTTGTGAATTGTACGATACTCACATTGGTTTAAAAATATCTTTGTATTTATCTTGACCCAAAGGAAAATAGCAGTTTAATCCAAACATGCACTCCCTAAAAAAAAGTGTTCAGATTAAATTCCTTAAAAGTATAAGGAACATATCCCTGTTGAAATAAATTGCCTGACATTTTAAATTTACATATATAAACTTTGTAACTTATCGGTAGATTCGTGGACTCTGTGTTTGAAAAAAAACTTCCCAGTGGGGAATATTTAACAAACACTACAACCACTAGTTCATATTTGAAATACCGTTCAATTTTGTAATTGCAAATCGTACAAAACATGAATTTCCATTTAGATTGATTGATTGGGTTTAACATGTCATACCGTCTTGGATTTGGTTCTTAACGTATACAATCACCTTGCTCTTCCGTCACAAGCAGGATTCGAAACAAGGTCATTTTTTTAATTGGGGTATAACTGTTTTTTATTCAGAAGTTTCATTCTTCTAGACTGGTTATTGTTGGGTATCACCTACCTTTTCAGCATAATGAGCTGTTTCATCTGCCATATATGGCAGTAGCGGAGATCAGTCTGGGGATAAGCCTACGAGTCAGACCAGAAGAGCCGTTCCTATTGTTGAAGTATATCATTACTCTATCTCTAATCCTATGTTCTTATTACTAACAGTCTCTCTCTTGTAAATACTCTTTCCTGTAAATATAACTATTTTCCTCGCATATCGTGGTTTGTCTTATTATTACTACTACTTGTGTTCACTAACCAGAACACCCAAGTTAAAGAGTTCAGTCTGCCCTTTCATTTACGAATAGCTGGAGGTAAAATGGATGCATTCTCGTCTTTCCAAAGAGCATTAACGTGATGTGAAGTGTAAACAGAACATTAACGTGTTCTGAAGTGTAAACAGCCTCGTTCAGGGTTTGAACTCATGTCACTGAGTCCATTTTCCTCGACAATAACTGTTACGTTGTGAGCTGCTCCTCCACTTGGTTTCCCGTTCTAAAGGCGGTCCGTGATGATATTGATGCTTCTATTTAAGAAGGAATAAAATGCAGACGCACGTGTCGAAATGCCAGGAAAACATTTAGAGAAGGGGCTATGTGAGAAAGTGAAATTTTAACCGGAAGTATTTCCTTGGAAGAAAAAAGGAAAAGGCCTTTACTTCCATTGATGGATCCACTCAGCAATTATTCAAAAGCAATATCTAACGTTCAATGCAACTCACAATTTTTTCAATCGAAATTCGACATGAATAAAACATGTAAGAAAAACATTTTTTGTCCTCTAATAACGCGGCTAATGTGTCCCAAAAATGTCATGTAAATCAAAAATGCATTCATCAAACTTTAAAACCTTTCGAAAATAATGTACATCCTAAATTTCGGCGATGATATTGATGCTTCTATTCAGAAATGAATCAAAGATTCTAATTAGCGTTTCGTAATCATCTCCAGCGCATCAAGAATTTGATTGATTAGAATATTATATTCAGCTCGGTTTACGTCTATTGCTCTGTGATATGCCATTTGCCTAGGTAACGATTAAATTCACATATGAGGAAAAACTTTTAGAAATATGCTAGACGACTCGCGAACATGATTGTATGAATGCTTTTAAAAGAGTGAAAGAGTCTAATTAATATTTCATTGTTATCTCCCTCAAAACGAGAATTTGACTCGTATTCATATTCAGCACGGACACAAACCCAACAAAATTATCATTTAATTCCAAATTTCTGGTTATTATTTTCTTCTCCAAGTTGGAGCATTTTACACTTCAATAAAAGCTTAATTTCTAGAAATATGTTGAATTTTCTGAGGTTTAAGTCGATTTTTAAAAACTTGTTTATGTACACCCAACTAGTTGGTTCAGAGATCGTGCTTTGTTCCTTGTAACATATAACACATATAATCTGTCGTATTTTTGCTTGAAGGAGATGCACACTGCCAAGTAACGCTCCCATTCCTCAGAAAGATGTCATGAGACGAAGTACTCGTTATGGCACTGTGACGATCTAATATAGAAAGCATTTAACCATAAGTTTATCCTAGTTTCATTTTAGCTCTAACAAGATAACTTGTAAACGCTTTGGGTTCACGTTGTAGCAGCGGTCTATGATAATGTTGGTTGGTTGGTTTTTACGGCATATCAACTTTTGTAGGTTATTTAATGCCAAATCCATTTTAGACAAATAATCAGTTCTATTTCAAACAATTCAGTTTAGCATAAGTACAAAGTTTAATTGTGAAAAACATTCCTATTTCAAGCTATTCAGTTAAGTCAAACAGTTCTCATTCAAACAATTCAGTTTAGCATTAGTAAAGATTTCGTTTACACACAGTTAAATATAAAAACAGTGCTATTTTAAACAATTCAGTTTTAGGATAAGTACACAGTTTAAATATCAAAACAGTTCTATTTCAAGTAATTCAGTTTAGCATAAGTACACAGTTCTATTTGACCAATAGATAGGACCCTATCAGGTGCTACCACTTCGTGTCAGAATGGTCCTGGGAGCGATGGCAATGAAGTGGTACTCCGCATTCCTCAAAGTACCAGCATTACTGCAACCTCACCATCAGATCATTTTGTGTCATATACAAGACACTTGTTGGGTGAACGTACATTCATTGAGGTAAACAATTATATTTTGTATCTCATAGTCATTACCTTTTGCCAAGATGAAGTCTATTTATTCTACAGCCCCATCCAACTGGGTAAATGATGATATTGAGGTAACGGAGATGACTATGAAATGCTAATTAGAATCTTTTAGTATTTCTTAAAAAGAAGTTTTTAGAAAATACTAAAAGATTCTTATTAGCATTTCATAGTCATCGCCGTTATATATCGAGAATCCAGGTGATTAAAAAACGACACAGAGAGCGTAAGCACATCTCACAAAATTGTGATTTAGTCGCAAATTGTATTTAAAATTTCTTTATCATGCAAGTTAGAACATCTACGCGAACAGACAAACAAACAAAAGGACAAACTTAGTAGTTTTCGATATTCATATCATTGGATTTGGTTTCGTTTCGTTTCGTTTTATGGCATCTCAACCATTTTATGCCAAATCCTTTTTGAAATATATATATTAAATATATGATTTTTAAACACATTTTGTAGATAACATTTTAAACTAGCCTGAGCTCATTTTTTAAAACAGTCAAATGGTTTCCCCTATTTCTATCTTACATGAACATATCTATTTACTATTAATCATTTGTTTGCACACAGTTAAATGTTTTCAAGTATTGCTGTGTATCACTAACATTTCAATTAAACGTCAGTCATTTGTTTACACATAGTTCACTAACCAAACAGTTTTATTTCAAACAATACAGTTTAGCATAAGTATACATTTTTTTTGTTTACACAGTTGAATGAAAAAATAGTTATATTTCAACCAGTTTATTTTAGCCTAAATACATAGTTTAACAGTCGAAACAGTTTTATTTTACCCATAGATAGGACCCTACCAAGGGCTGTCACTCCAGGCTCTAGCCTATCCCCAAAGCATTCCTCAAAGCTCTAACATTATTGGAGTGTCACCATCTAATTCGTTGGTGTCATATACAGAGTTTCGTCCCCCAACCCTGCAGTGATGCAGTCGGTGTATTCTGCTGCGTCAACAGACAGGACCTCATATCGGTGGAAATTCCACGGTATACATGTATAATAGCTGTACGAATTTAAACTATAAATAAAACTCTGAAAGGAATTGATCGTTTCTATTTCCATTTTAAAATTTAGGGAATGAATAACAGCATATACACCAAACAAAAAAATAACTTAAAATAAACAAAAATTGAATAGAAAAACTAAAAATTCTTATTTGTGAAGTAGACGGCTTACTTTTGTGGGTAAATATGATTTGGGGAATTTTTTTTTTCTCAAATGAAATCAAATTTTAACCATTAAGCACTTCATGAGGAATGAACTCACTATCAATGTCTTTCAAGACAATACACGACCACCATTGCATGCAGATGAATACTCTCTACGAAAAAGAGGGAATCATAGAATTGTATGAAAATGAGAATTCTTTACTGGCATGGGATTGTTAATAGGGCTGAATAAGCATTTACTTTTTTAATAATGAACTTTTTTTAAATTGTTTTTTATATTACTCTTTTGATTAATATTACTCTCTCTCTCTCTCTCTCTCTCTCTCTCTCTCTCTCTCTCTCTCTCTCTCTCTCTCATTATTTGTTTTCTGGGTATGACCCTTCATTGCATCCAGGGATAAAGCTTAAGTTCCGGGGCTCTCAAGAATGTAGGGTTGCCATTTGTTACTCTGAATTCCACTCTGTCTTGCAATTATACGACATGTTATGGTTCCATCCGTGGGTTAAACATAAGTAAACTTTTCTTTTTATAAACAATGTGCCTAACTATTAGAATTGATAACAATACCATTAAAAGTGAAAATAAAGCCATTGAAAGTGATAACAATATCAGCGAAATTGGTGGATAGAAGCTGTTGTTTTGATGACAATTTTTTGTGGAACTCGGAACCGGGCATACAAACAAGCAGGCAAAAACAGCAGATTTATATATATATATATATTCCCCTAGGTTTTTGCATTTTGCATTTTTAAACCTCCATCGTTGACTTAATATCACTAGTATCACCCGTCATGGTCCAGATGATGGTTCAGTAGAACTGAAACGCTATAGTGTCGGGGAAGAGTCCCATGGGAAACTTTAGCGGTGAGAGAAAAACGTGCACTAGTGAAAACAGCCTCCAAAAACTATCGAAAAAACCCAACAAACACAAATGCCTTAAAACTAAAAACGGCACAATATCAATTAGCAGGCATATATAGAAAGGAACAGACAGAATACATTCAAAATCAGATAGATAAGATTAGAGACTCGGTGGAAGATAGACAATCTAGAATAGCCTGGCAAACAATAAACGAAGTGAACAGAAGAAAGAACACAGCCAAAGCAAAACTGAAAGCAGCAAACCAACAAGAAAGAATAAAACTGTGGAAACAGCACTTCATAAACTTACTTGGAAACCCACCAAAAATAAAGCATGAACCAATCACCAGAATAATTAGCAAACAATTAGACATTAAACTAGGACCGTTCACACAAGAAGAACTCGACTCGGTTCTCAGAAAAATTAAAAATAGGAAAGCTGCAGGGCTGGACGAAATTGCCCCGGAAGTATGGAAGACCAGACAATTCGACGACATACTGCTCCGCCACTGCAACGCAGTATACAATCAAAATCCGATAGATAGATGGATGAGGGGATGCACACTCCCCTTCCCTAAAAAGGGGGACCTCAGATTAGCCAAAAACTACCGAGGCATAACACTTACATCCATAGCAGCCAAAATCTACAATGCCCTACTACGAAACCGAATAGAACCCAAAATCGACAACATACTTAGAAAAAACCAAAATGGCTTCCGAAGAAATAGATCCACGACCTCACAAATATTAACCATCCGCAGAATCCTTGAAGGTGTACGGGCAAAGAACCTACAAGCGAGATTAATATTTGTCGACTTTACCAAGGCTTTCGACTCCATTCACAGAGGAAAGATGGAACAAATCCTACTAGCGTACGGCATACCAAAAGAAACCGTAACGGCAATAACGATTCTCTATAGAAACACTAAAGTAAAAGTACGATCACCGGATGGAGACACAGAATACTTTGACATTGTAGCAGGAGTACTACAAGGGGACACGCTGGCCCCGTACCTCTTTATCATTTGTCTAGACTACGTACTTAGAACATCGATTGACAAAATCAAAGAGAATGGCTTCGAACTGACGAAGAAAAGAAGCAGAAGATACCCCGCAACAACAATTACCGACGCCGACTACGCCGATGACATAGCGTTACTGGCAAATACACCTGACCAAACCGAAACACTTCTGCATAGTTTGGAACGAGCAGCAGCAAGCATAGGCCTCCATGTTAATGCACACAAAACGGAATATATGTGCTATAACCAAACGGGAGACATCTCCACTCTAGAAGGAACCCCACTTAAACTAGTAGACAAATTCACATACCTAGGAAGCAGCGTCGAATCAACTGAAAAGGACATCGAAACGAGGTTAACGAAAGCATGGACAGCTATCAATAGGCTATCGATTATATGGAAATCAGACCTAACCGATAAAATGAAACGCAGTTTCTTCCAGGCAGCGGTCACATCGATACTGCTATATGGATGCACTACATGGACGCTAACAAAACGGCTGGAGAAGAAACTAGATGGCAATTACACAAGAATGCTGCGTGCAATCCTGAACAAGACCTGGCAGCAACACCCCACAAGACACCAACTGTACGGCCACCTGCCCCCTATCACGAAAACTATCCAAGTTAAACGAACCAGACATGCAGGACACTGCTGGAGAAGCAGAGATGAACTCATAAGAGATGTACTCTTATGGATCCCCACACATGGCCGCGCAAAAGCAGGACGACCAGCTCGAACGTACATTCAGCAGCTATGTGAGGATACAGGTTGTTGTCCTGAAGACCTACCTAGGGCGATGAACGATAGGGAGGAGTGGCGAGAGAGGGTCAGGGATATCCGTGCTGCCAGCACGATATGATGATGATGATATAAGCTGCATACAGACTACTTTTCATTGTGTCAAAGTGTCATTTTGTCAGTGTTATCCCATGAAGAGATATACTTAAATATCTGCAGAAATGTGAGAGGTGTACTCACTTTTGTGATACACTATATATATATATATATATATAACTTAATATCGTTGTAATAACGGTCCGTAATGATTGAGGTAAACAATTATATTTTGTATCTCATAGTCATTACCGTTATATTGAGAAATGGAATGATAAAGGTTATCCAAAACAACCACCCACCCACCCCGGTACGAGCACGTGTGAGATAAGGTCAGTTTAAGTGGAGTAAAGCTGGTTTGAATTCTAATTTTTCATTCACCTCGTCTTGTTTCTTAACCAAGGCTAACCCACCCAATCTAGCCTACAATAAATCCAGAGCTAGGTGTTCGTGATAAGAGATTGATTCATGACTTTCACCTAGGCATTAGTGCAAAATGACATGAAAACAGTTTCGTTCAATATATATATATATATATACACACACACATATATATATATATATATATATATATATATATACATTGTGTCCCGATGTCAATAATTAGGTATTTATTAGTTTTACCGCTGATTCTGCTCGTTGACTTGTCATATACGTGACACTGAGTGACTGATATTGTACTCTTTTCCCTTATCGTATTAATCTATAAGATCTTAGGTTAAAAATGCTCTCTCCTCGGCTTTTATTTATGAAAAATAGGGCAAAGAAAGAAAAAGAAAACAGAAATGTTAATATAAAAGGTCACCGTATCAAATTATGACATTTTGTGGTGGCAAAACAATAGAAAAATTAACAGTTTTGATGACGGCAATATACAAAACTGAACCCCGTATTCTATAAACAATATTAGCCCTGTCTGCCTTTTTTATAATAAATTGGTGTGACTATTTGGCCTTAAGTGAAATGAACTGTTTGTTTAGAGAAAGAAATATCGCAAGATGTCATTTTCTATAATATTCGGGTTGGCAAGAGATTTGTTGGTTTGTCAGTTTTCGATATCACATTTTTCCAGCCAGGAAATCAATTCTTTTAAATTACATTACGTTAAAACATTTAATCTTTCCTAAACTACCATCATAAAAAACTCGGTTAGGTTATTTTATTATTTTTTTTTTTTTGTTTAATAGCAAATTTGTCTTTGTGGATAATTCAATACCAAAGCCACCGTTGTAGAAGGACAATCGTGGTACTATTTAACTCATAGCTAGAGAGAATAAGAGGGTTGATACTTTTTTCAAGGCTATTAGTTCCAAAGTGAACGTTATTGCATGACTAGAATTTGAACTCGCTAACTACGATGTTGCAGTTCAGTACGTTTTCAACTAGGCTTCGAAGACTCCAACTTGGTCTATATGTCAACTTAGATAAATCCGATTTCGTTTGTTTTAATCAAGATGGTGTCATCTCCTCATTAAATTCTAGGCATCTGGGATTAGTAGACTAGTTAGTATCCATATTTACCAACCCCTCCGCTCAGGCAGGATATGACACTAGGTCAATTTTTAAGCGGAGTTTAACAGGTTTGAATTCAGAGTTTTCCTTCTCCTACACTAGTTGCCTCACCAAGGCTGAAGAACCAACTCTGCTCCACTATTTACCCATAGCTGGATTTATACCTTTCCCAAGGATATTAGTGCTATGTGAAATGCAATCAGTCTCGTCCAGGATTTGAACTTGTGTCGCTGTGTCCATTTCCTACAACGATAACCAATACACCACGGGGACCTCCTAGTAGACTAGTTCGTATATGTGAAGAAGTGCTCAGGGTTTAATTCTATGTTCAATATACAAATGAGTTTTCTTTTCCAGTGAATATAATTTCTACACCTGAAAAGGAAGACATAAAAAGATTAAACAGAATTTTTAATAGTTTTCACGCTATGTGTTGAACATAGCGTGAAAATTTAAGAACATTTGAATGATAATTGGTCAAGTTATCAGATTACGAATTGAGATCGATTTTTTAAACATCCTTTATATCTAAAATAATATAAACTTATTAAACATCCAGTACAAATCAAATGATATAGATTTTTCTAAACATCCAGTACATCTCAAATAATATGGATTCTTTTAAACACCTTGTACAAGTCAACATCATTTTTTCAAATGATACCAATTTTTCCGAAATACTCTAAGCATCTCAAATGATACCAAATGTTTTAAACTTCCTGTATTATAACCACAATTTCTTTGTTCGTCGTCTGTCCGTTTGCGATTAATATAAGAGTAATCACCCTTAATAAGTAATGATAATTCACCAGTATTGCAAAATTTTTATGATTTAATGTAATCTTCTCTCAAAATTTTCTCATTTGATTCGATTATTGTAAGAAATTTATTTTACAGAAATTTATTTTTTTAAAGAAAAAAAAATACAGGCCAAAATATTTTCAAAGTAATAATTAGATTTATGTACAAAGCTTTAAAACTGTCGTACTGAATTAAAAATCTCAGGATTGAGGTTATTAACAAAAAGTATTGAGCTTTAGAAGTTTGCTGGGATTGGATACAGGTTTTAGAAAAACAAACTTTTTTTTTATTATTTTAAAACAAAGATATGCAATAAAAATATATAAAGAACAAGTTTGAGGAAGAATCTTTTTAACGAATAGTTATGCTGTTGATTATTAAATATTGTTTAGTTGGCTACGCAGGCCTCAGATTCTGCAGGTTCCGTTAGTAACCTGCAGTTGGCTTACGTGATCAACCATTTAAGTATCAAAAAAGCTCATTGCTGCAAATAGTTAATGTCGTTGGATTCCAAGCTTAGCATTTTAATTTTCTTAGAAATTAAATTAATTTTTAAAGCAACTTTAATCAACTAATGATTGATTTTGTGACTGATCAAAATAGTTTCGTCAGGTCAAGGTAGGAAAAATCATATTTAAAATGCTTATCATCATCAGGTCACTCTGCTAGCATGGATTTCCTTTACTCTCTCTTTCCCCATTCGTCCCTATTAACCATTGCTCCCGGCAGGTCTCCCAAACTACATCTTGTGTCCGCACAGAGCTGTTGTAGGTAAGTTCTGGTTAGTCGGCCAACACTGGCACGTCCACGTGAAGGGGTCCATTGGATAATGTTACTTATGAGTTCGTCATTGCTTCTCCAGCAGTGTCCTGTATGTCTCGTTAATCTTACTTTGATCGTTTTAGAGATAGGAGGTAAGTGACCGGACAGTTGTTTTGAAGGATATTGCTTCTGTATATCTCGTGGCATTCTTGTACATTTCCCGTTTAGTTTTTTCTCAATACATTTTGTCAGCGTCCATGTGGTGTATCCGTACAATAATGTTGACACAACCGCAACTTGCAAGCAATTCAAAAAATGTGCGATTTAAGTGTCGAGATGGGATAGATTTTTTATAGTAACAATGACTTGACCGTCTGTTTGTCCGTCTGTCTATCGGTCTTGTTTTATTGATTGCTTTATAACTATTCTCGATTGTGATGAGGTTATCAAATTTAATCTTGTTAACCTAAATTACCGACCAAATAAAAATGTTGACTAAATTTTCCTCAAAAATTACATAAATATATTTACCTAATAAAGTGAGTTTCTTACTTCAAAGAACTGAGTCAAACGTTCAAGTTTTCTTTTTGTTGCGTCATTGTAACGTTATTGCATCTAATTTATTTTTGTTAGATATAATGTTCTTGGGTTATTAGTTCATCCAATTTCAAACTAGAAACAGAAATCAACAACTACGTTATTTTGAGTTTAAATTAACACAATTTCATGCATATATATTCGTAGAAATTCCGCGAGTGCTTCAGCTAATATTTAAATAACACAGTCATAAATGCAATAAATGCTTATTCGCAAGGAAAATTCCCAAGATGTTTGATTTTCAGTGAGTTTTAATGCTCTTTAGAAAGACAAAATCTATTCTTGATCTAATTATTTGTAAATGGTTAACCTGAATTGGTTCTATAGGTTTGGTATGCAGCCAGTCTAGGAGAAGAAAAACTCTGAAATCATATCCGCTATTAACAAGTCATAGGCCAGTTGTCTACGTTACCGCTTATAACAACGCATATTAAAAACAGTCAAGATAAACACACACCACACACACACACACACACACACATATATATATATATATATATATATAGATATATATAGATATATATAGATATATATATATATTTATCTCTGTAGTTTTAAGTAGAAAATAGATTATAATCAAAATAGAAGAAAAACTCACGTCTGTTAGTTTCACGATGCCGATTATCAGGTAAAGACGCTTATGCCAAGCGTCTCTTAGGTTCAATTGAATAAATCTGATTTGTACTGGAAAATATTTTCATCGTACTCTGCATTTTTGTTCATAGAGTGCTATATAGATTTAACTGATGATAAATGCTTTTGGAGTTAATTTTTTATCATGATTATATAATCATGATTAAAATTCAACGTTAAATGAGTTTTTTAATCAGTATAATCTTAAAAGTGCTCTATGAATTACATCCTCGTTTTCATTGTGTCACAAGAAGAACTCAGTGGCTTTATTGATTATATATATATATATATATATATATATATATATATATATATATATATATATATACCATAGCCATTCAAGCAGTCCTAAGCCTCACCTAGAAAGAAGAGCCTAAGACTAAATTTTCTGACCACTTCATATTAAACTTGAAAAACTCATTCATATTTCTGTCTTAATTTCTTTGCTGGTGAGACTCATTCAAAGTTAAGTGGGGAGTACAAGTATGAAATTTGGCTCAAGTTTAGATTTTGAACTAACCTCGTGTATATATATATATATATATATATATATATATATATATATATATATATATATATATATATATTAATCATTATATCTAATCTATAATTCTGTTCGGTTAAAAAAAAACAGATTGTACAATTAGTAAATTCTACAAACTCATATCTGGGGGAAAAATGTTGTAAAAAAAATAAAAGAAAAGAAATTTGTTAAAAAAGAAAAGACGAAAAACACACGTGCTACTTGATAATAATCGAACAACACGTATGTCTAGTCAAAAGAAAAACACCGACAGATTTACCTAAGCTAAAACGTAATAAAGTGCTCAATACATGAGATTGAGATAATATTATGAAAATATTTTCCACATGACTCCGGAGCAATCCTGAAGAGCCGTTTGGTGAAACCTAGGTAGACTCGCTCGTGGCCATGTAGAAATTATTTTCATTATATATATATACAAGGCGTTCAATGAATATGTGATACTGGTTTATGATGTTATTGATGATTCTATTTAGAAAGTATTCTAAGTAGCAGTTCATATTTAGTGTAATATATCAAGACTTTAGATAATTTAAAATTACGTACAGTGCGGCCAAAGACCCCTCCGAATAATAACTCACTTGTGCAGTGTTTTCGTAGTAAGACATGGATACGGTGACCTGAGTTCAAATCCTAAACGAAACTGTTTGCAATATTTCTAGCGCTGATACCTTTGGGAAAGATATGCATCCATCGATTTTCCCTTCATCTATACGTGAATTGATGGTCCGAATGAGCCTTTTAATTTTGGTATGGCAAATGCTCTCGGAAAAAGAAAAAATCATAGTTCAAACCTGTTAAACTCCACATAAAAATTGACCTTGTGTCACATCCTGCTCGAGCGGTGGGAACGGTAAATATATACATATATAATGAAAATCTTGGTATATATATATATATATATATATATATATATATATACATGTATATATATGTATGTGTGTGTGTGTGTGTGTGTGTGTGTGTGTGTGTGTGTGGCGAGAAAATCGTTGGCTCCTATTAAATTCTTTTATTCCACTAAAACAAATGAAGCGGAAGTTACGCCGTGTTGATTTTGGCAAGATGGTTGGCCCAGTGGTAAGCAGGATTGCCCAGCTGGTGGCTGCTGCGACACTGCAACTTCCTGTCTGACAAGTCACGATAAGAATGTCACCACAGGAAGCAGAACATCAAAAAAAATAACAACAAAAAAAAACACCGGTGCTGCCATTCCAAGACAGCGAACTACAACTATGTCACAGCATCTGCATAAGTTTGAACCGATTAAAACCTTGTCGAGTGAAGAGAACATAAAAATTTGATTGGCTGTGCGAAAAGGCAATGGGAAAATAATGTAGATTCAGCTCTTCTTCTTCTTCTTCTTCTTCTGTAACTCTAGCTTCAGGTCCATCTTCTGTCACTTCGCCATCTTTTCTACTACAACAACTACTATTATTACCTTTTTATTCTTCTTCCTCTTCTCTTTAACTTCCATTATTACAACTACTTCTTCTGTTCATTCTCCTCTTATCTTTCTGCTACTACAACTATTTTCCCTACCTTCTTCTTCTTCTTCTTCTTCTTCTTCTTCTTCTTCTTCTTCTTCTTCTTCTTTACTATTGAAGCACCTCATGCTCCAAACACACCTTCCTCTGTTTCTTCTCCTTTTCCTTTTGTTTTCCTTCAACAACTACAACTGCTACCTTCTCCTCGTCTTCCTCTTCCTTTTCTTCTCCGAGTTTAATGCTACAACAAGTAATGTTCTTTTCTTCTCTTCTTCTATTTTCCTTCTGCTATTATTTCTCTCTTACCACTCCTCCTCCTCCTTCTCTTCTCTTCTCTTTCTCCTCCTCTTCTTCTTCAGATATATGACTAAGAAGTGAAAAAAAAACTGTTTGTAGGTCCTCCCATAAAACATCTTTTTAGAATTTTCATTAAAGTAATCTCAAAGAACGTAGCAGGTGAAGGTGGCCTACAAAGTAAGTGGGGCTGATTTGTTTTTATTTTTCAGTTTGATAATTCTGATAGAAAATCAGCTTATAAATGTTTGAACTCGTAAGAAAGTATTCTGTTATTACTTGCCTCTCTTCAGTGAACTTGGATTATTACAAGTCATCATCATCATCATGTCGTGCCACTAGCACGGATATCCCTGACCCTCTCTCACCACTTTTCCCTATCGTTCATCGCCTCTGGCAGGTCTTCAGGGCTACATCCCGTATCCTCACATAGCTGCTGAATGTACGTTCGTGCTGGTCGTCCTGCTTTTACCCGGCCATAAGTGGGGGTCCATAGGAGTACATCACTTATGAGCTCGTCCCTGCTTCTCCAGTAGTGTCCTGCATGTCTGGTTCGTCTAACTTGGATAGTTTTCTTGATAGGAGGCAGGTGGCCGTATAGTTGGTGTCTTGTGGGGTGTTGCCGCCAGGACTTGTTCAATATTGCTCGCAGCATTCTTATGTAATTGCTGTCTAGCTTCTTCTCCAGCCGTTTTGTTAGCGTTTATTACAAGTATGCTAGGTTAAATGTGTCCCGAAAAGGAATCACATGATCAAATTCTATGTTACAGCACAGGGCAAGAAACAGAAACATTTAACAAGTTAACACAGGTTTATGGAGACATTTTTTTTGGTGGGGAGCACTGGTATTTTGGTGGCACTAAGTATTTTTGCATAGCCGAGAGACTCTGGAAAATACATTCCGTTCTGGTCGACTCGACATTTTACAAACTGATAAAAATGACAATAAAATAAAAAGCAAAGATACGAGTGATTGATTTTAATGTCATGTCGACTCTTCTACGGTTATTTTATACCAAGACGTTTTGGGAATTGCGTTCATATTTATATTTTTGTGTTGCTTTTTGCTCATGATTCTCTGGAATACGAATAATTTTTAACAGATCCATTTGACCCATAGAGAGTACCCTAAAAGTGGACCTGGGAGTAATGGGAATGGAGGGATACTCCACCTATCGCAGTTCTCCCAATCTCTAGGCTGAACATCAGATGCAGTTTTGTATCATACCCTGAACATTCCTTTGGGGGTGCCTTACCCATCCCCAGTGAATAGATTCAACTTATTCTAAACCCTATTGCTACAACAAGTAATGTTCTTTTCTTCTCTTCTTCTTCTACTGTTATTTCTCTCTTACCACTCCTCCTTCTCTTCTCTTTCTCCTCCTGCACCTCCTCTTCTTCAGATATATTAATCTTTGGCATTAGATTTAAATTTACATTGATCAAGCATATTATCAATCAGAATTACCGACCTGATGAATAAAAAAAAAATAAAAAATTCAGTCTCCTTACTTTTGTCACACTCAAAGCGAAATTTTGACCAATAAAATATTCATTGGAATAAGTGTACTGAATGCACTATTTAAAAAAAATTAACGTTTGAATCCTTGTTCATTTCTGTTTCGGCAAATACAGCTTCAGTGTCCTGGTACGTTTTGAATATACATCGAATACTGAGATGGGCTTAATATGGTACAGAATAGTGAATGGGGTAAATATAGCAAACTTAATCTTCCGGATGGGGAGGTACTTCCTATCTTGAAAATAAGCACTGGAAATACTAGTTGATTGCCTGGATCCCCACATCGATCACAAGTGGTCGTGGGATATACACCGCAATTATTCCAGCCCTCAGTCAGAACATTAGGGATATTTAATTTGAACATGTCTACCATTTTCCTGTACGCAAATGTTAATGTAATTTAAATTTTTTTTTTTTTTTTTTGAATTTCACTGACCGAACACGTTCTGTAATTGTAGCTGTGTTATAAGACTGATTTGTTAGGACACAAAGGTCATCTGGGAAGCGAAGTATTGTTGAGTAAACTAATATTTATGATAATTTTTTTTAAAACCTTGAATAAATTTGCTTTCATTCATATTGTGTCGGATCGGAATATCTAATATATAATTGTCTAGGTTTGTTTGCGTGTGAATTATAAAAGAGAAATTATTAAAGATATATTTTAAAAATTCAAACAAAAGCTTGAAAAGCAATATATATATATATATATATATATATATATATATATATATATATATATATATATATATATATATAGGTTTATTTTCATTTTCTATATTTTCTGTGTATGCTCGTGTGCGTCTGTATTTCTCTCTCTCTCTCTCTCTCTCTCTCTCTCTCTCTCTCTCTCTCTCTCTCTCTCTCTCTCTCCCTGAATTTATAACCTCTTGTTTTCTAATGCATACAATATATATATTGTATACATGACATTTCCAAGGATTTTTTATACAAAATGTTACACACACACACACACACACACATATATATATATATATAGAGAGAGAGAGAGAGCGATGGAAAGATAGAAGGAAGTGGAGAGAAATAAAAGCAGGTAATGATGCACACAAGCACATACTGAAAATATACCGAATGAAAAAAAATCTAATATATATATATATATATATATATATATATATATATATATATATATATATATAAATAAATATATATATATATATATATATATATATATATATATATATATATATATATATATATATATATTTGGGTGAGGGAAGCAGTATTTAGAGAGGAATGAACGAAAAATGACAATGAACTTTAGTAAATAGGTTTTATAAATTGTTTATTAATCTTAATCGGTTACGGCCGGAGACCATCATCGGCTATTCAAGCATATATATATATATATATATATATATATATATATATATATATATATATATATGTAGGTTTCACCTAAACGGACCACCAGGACGATTCTGATTAAAGAACAGTTGGACCAAAACTACATTTATTGATTAAAAGACAGCAAAAAGAATAAAATTAGCTTAAGAAATAATTAAAACATATATAATGAATAAATAAATAAAATAAAATCAATTCGTCACTTATCTACTATGTTGCCAACTTTTCTTCTGTCTACAAACAATTAATATTTCTGACCTTTGAATAATCAATTCATTTGGATTATTGAAGGAAGCCAAAGCAAGTTTCTCCTCCATACATGAATTACAATATATATCCCCCGATATTTTTTTTACATCTCCCATTTTAATATATGATCTCTACCGAGATTCTTCTTAACTTTTCACATATAGTTAGATGAACAAGTCTTATGTCTAGATACATTGTGCATTCAATAAGCTTCAACACTTTCTTGTACAGGCATTTAAAATTGTCGTAGACTCTTAAAAAGTCACTATACATCTTATAAGATGATTGACCAATTTTTATGATTTCAAGTTCAAAGGAACAGCTACAGCAGCAATTGGAATACACCCTACTAAAGCCTGATTGTCACAAATGCAAACTGGACGTGACGATACTTTAGAAGAACGATATGCAATAAAATTCTGTTTTAAACTTGGAAAAAATGATGCCAAAGAAACGTAAGAAATGCTTCAGACTGCTTTTCGACGATCTTGCATGAATCGACCATCAGTTTTCGAGTGGCATAAGAGATTCAAGGAAAGCAGGGTGTCTGTAAGGGATGACGCGAGGTTTGGGAGGAGTAAGGAAGTCAATACATCAGAGTTGATGGGCCAAAGGGTTAGGGTTAGGGTTACTATGTTGAGGTTTTAAGGGAGTTCAGGAAGAGATTCCTAGGGAAGAGGCTAGCACTCTTCAAATCAGGTCAGTGGCATTTCCACCAGGACAATGCACCAGTCCACCACTCCATCCTTGTCACAGACTATTTGACCAAGATGGGCATCAAGACAGTTCCTCAGCCTCCCCCTTGCTCCCAGTGAATTTTGCATATTCCCTCAGCTCAGAGACTGTCGTTGTGAGACAATTGAGGAGATGAAAGAGGCTGTGACGAAGGTCATTAACACGCTCTTACAAGAGGAGTTCCATGAGGCCCTCGAGAAGTTGTTGGAACGGTAGAACAAGTGCATTGCAGTCGGAGGAGTATACTTCGAAGGGGACTAGAGTTTCATGTGTGTACTATCAATAAGAGTGTCCATACGAAAAACGTCTGGAAACTTATTTAATGGAAACTTATTAAATGGAAACTTATTAAATGGAAACTTATTTAATGATCCTCGTCTTTGGTACTTGATGCTCACTTGCTTAACATTCAGCAATAAAAGGTAGAGATCAAGGGTAAAGTAGAGCAATCCAGGGAAAGAAGTAGCGCCCTCCTCTACACCTCGGTGTTGTAGCTATCGAAAAGGGAGCCTTCGGGTCACCAACTTTACTATATATATATATATCATGATTTTGTAACTTAAGTTTCTTGTGGTTTTCACTATTTTTAGGCGGTCTTTTCATAAAATATCCACTCTCTATAAACGCTAGACTGGCAATTCCAATCTTTAATTCAACCTTTTGCAAGTTTTTTGCAAACTTATAAAGTAATATTTTCTTCTAAGCGCACTTTACATTACATTGATGCCTAGACTAGTGGTTCCCCACCGATCTTGGACTAAGTCCCACTTTGGTATTTCTAAAATTCTGATGCTCTCTGTAATATCTAATTCTTACATATTAAAGATTTTCTGCTATTCACATGAAGGAAGCTTAAAAGCCATTGACTTGGTCTCTAAACCCCCTCCATTGGTGGGATATGCACCCTACGTTTGGAATTACTGCCCAAGACTGATTTAAATTATATATATATATATATATATATATCTTCTTACCTGCATCCAGTTTCTTCGCAGAGGTGATGTAAGTCCTTGCAAGTCGGCCAACACTGTTGTGTCCATGTGTGGAAGTCCATAAGAGAACGTTGCTTATAAGTTATTCCTTACTTCTCTAGAATGTCTTATTTGTGTTACGTGTATGCTGTGTTGGATTGGCTGTAAGTGGCCGTACAGCAGGTCTTTCGTGGTGTTTTGCTTCCTGGATTTGTTCAAAACAGCATCTAATATTATTGTGTGCTTCCTGACACGAGTGATGGATGATAGGGACAGATGGCGAGAAAGTCAGGAAACTCCATACTATCAGCATGACTTCATAATGATGATATATATATATATATATATATATATATATATATATATCTTTTGAGTTTTGATAAAGAAATCACTTGACTGGCGGTCGAGAGTGAGGGAAAATTTATTCGCCCCCAAATCATTTTACTTGATCGACTCCATTTTCAGTCAATAGAGTAAGTAAAAGTTGGCGACCGAAGTCGAGGGCGACCAGAAGGCTCCCTTTTCAATAGCTACGACACCAAGGTGTAGGAGAGGGCGCTACTCCTTTCCCTAATTTGCTCCACTCTACCATCGATACGTACTTTATATTGCTAAGTGTTAAGCAAGGAGGTATCAAGTACCATTTTTAAAGTCTTTGGTATGACTCGACCTGGGATTGAACCCAGGTCTTCCGGACCATTGTCGGACACTCTACCCTCTAGACAAATGATCCGGTAAGAAATAAGAGACGAGAATATGAATATTACTTACTTATATAATTTGTTTTTCGGTGCTTGGTTGACGGAAGTATACGTTTTTTTTTCTTTCTTTCAAATGTTTGTTTTTACTTTTCTTAAGCGGGGAGTGAATATAGATTTTGATTCAAGGATAATTTTTTCCTAATGAATATCCAAAAATCTGTAAGCGTCTTAAATCTGGAATCTTGGGAGGTGCCCGTGGTGTAATGGTTATCGTCGCAGGAATTGGACAGGGCGACACGAGTTCAGATCCTGGACTGATTGCATTTCACCAAGCACTAATACCCTTGGGAAAGGTATGAATCCAATTATTCTCCCTCCAGCTATGGGTAAATAGTAGAACAGACTAGGTTCTTCAGCCTTGGTGAGGCAACTAGTCTAGGAGAAGGAAAACTCTGAATTCAAACCTGTTAAACTCCGCTTAAAAAATTGACGTTGTGTCATAACCTGCCCGAGCGGAGGGGTTGGGTAAATATGGTCTTCAATCTGGACAACAGAGGCATTTTAGCTCCATTGTGAAAGCGTTAATTATACGAATGTTTATGATGACCAGACCTCAAAAAGAGAGAGAGGAGGCTGGTCATTCAAAATTCCATTTGTCAGATCTTCTTTTGGTGATTGCCGTATATTTTGGGGATGGAACTCCCTTTTCTGTAACCAGACAGTTCGACGGTCATCTGGCGCCAGGCACAAGACCAAAGAATTCACTAATGTTATTGTTCGTCATTCTATGTAACTTGTAAATCTTCAATGGCATACTTTTAAGTTATAAAAAAAATCAGTTTTCTTTTTTCTATATTTGAAGAGATACGTTTCATTGCAATTTTTGATCGACCGCCGGGCGACCTGAAGAATTGTCCGAATAAAATTTTACTCGACAGAGTCGATTGGATGAGTCGAATCTCATAATAGCCTCCTATTATATGCTGAGAGTTAAAAAAATGAAGGAAATGCTCTGGCTGCGACACGACACGAAGCTGCATCTAATGATGCTGTTCCACTTATGAAGTTCTTGGAAGTATGAAGTGCAACGCCCATTGCCATTACTCCCAGGTCCAATCTGACCTTTGCGACTGAGTATGCAATGTTTTCCTGTTTAAAATGATTAAGAACTTTATTAGTTTCTTAAAACCATATAACAGCTGGCAAATTATTAGTATTACATATGAACACTTGAAACCATATAACTGTCTGCAAATTTGTTATATTAGATGAAAATACTTAAAAGCATAATATAGTATATGCAAATTATGTTTTAAAGGAGATGGTTACTTAACGATATGATTGTTTACAAATGGTGATTACAATTTATTGCTTGAAACCATATAATTGATTGAAATACCTAAAACCATATAATTATATGAAATACCTGAAACCATATAATTATATGAAATATGGGAAACCATATAATTATATGAAATACCTGAAACCATATAATTGATTGAAATACCTCAAACCATATAATCATATGAAATACCTGAAACCATATAATTGATTGAAATGCCTAAAACCATATAATTGATTGAAATACCTCAAACCATATAATTGATTTAAATACCTCAAACCATATAATTGATTGAAATACCTCAAACCATATAATTATTTGAAATACCTAAAACTATATAAGTATTTGAAATACCTAAAACTATATAATTGATTGAAATACCTAACACTATAAATTTATTTGAAATACCTCAAACCATATAATTGATTGAAATACTTAAAACCATATAATTATTTGAAATACCTCAAACCATATAATTGATTGAAATGCCTAAAACCATATAATTGATTGAAATGCCTAAAACCATATAATTGATTGAAATACCTCAAACCATATAATTATTTGAAATACCTAAAGCTATACAATTTATTTAAATACCTCAAAACATATAATTAATTGAAATACCTAAAACTATATAATTATTTGAAATACCTCAAACCATATAATTTATTGAAATACCTAAAACTATATAATTATTTGAAATACCTCAAACCATATAATTGATTGAAATACCTAAAACTATATAATTATTTAAAATACCTCAAACCATATAATTGATTTAAATACCTAAAACTATATAATTATTTGAAATACCTCAAACCATATAATTATTTGAAATACCTCTAACCATATAATTGATTGAAATGCCTAAAACCATATAATTGATTGAAATACCTGAAACCATTTAATTATATGAAATGCCTGAAATCCTTTAATTATATGAAATACCTGAAAGCATATAATTGATTGAAATAGCTGAAACCATATAATTATATGAAATTTATTTTTATTAAGTATAGTTACTTGAAGACATTATTGGTCACAAACTATTATTATCATTATTAATTACTTAGGACCATATAACTGTTAATCCAACACCCAAAATATGTCGGTATTAAATAACCCAACAAGGTTTAACATACCGTAGAACCAACTAACGAACAGTACAAGAATCTTCTATAAAGTAACCTTTTTTTATATTTCCTATGAGATTCTTTTTCTTGCCAAAAACTTACTTGATGGAAAAAATTAAAATTATTCCCGTTTATAAAATAATGCCGCAGAGCAGATGTCATCCGGCGCTTTTTGATTTCTGGGTGAAAGACGTCTGACAAAAAAAGATTTGTAAATACCTTTTAGTAAATTAAGTGGTAAATTTCTGCTCAAAAAACACCTTTCAAAATAGGTGATCCGCTTCAGGTCTATTATGTATTATGTTCTATGTTGGTATCTTTATACTTCCTCTTTTCAAAGCGCACACAGACATATGCACATGCTAACACAAACACACACACACACACACACACACACACACACACACACACACACACACACTCTTACAAACTAGCACACACAGGCACGCACATAAACACAAATTCTGACATACACAAATGCACAGATACAAACACACATAGACACACACACACACAATCACAAGCATGCACACACACACACACACACACACACACACACACACACACACACAGACATACGTACAAACACCACCACAAACGCATGCATACGTGCACACACACTCACATGCACAAACAAATACACACACACTCATACACACACGCCCGTACACATGGACAGATAATTCAACAAAAATATCGTTATATCATAGTAAAACTTTACATATTTTCATTTCTCTCTCTCTTGTCGTGCCATCAGCGAGATATCTCTGACTCTCTCTCGCCACCTCTCCCTATCGTTCATTGCATCCGGCAGGTCCTCAGGGCTGCGCCCCGTATCCACACAGAGCTACCGTATGCTGGTCGCCCTGCTTTTGCACGGCCATATAAGGGGTCCATAGGAGTACATCACTTATGAGCTCGTCCCTACTTCTCCAGCAGTGTCCTGCATGTCTGGTTCGTCTAACTTGGATATTTTTCGTAATGGGTGGTTGGTGGCCGAACAGCTGCTGCTGTTTGGGGTGTTGCCTCCAGGACCTGTTCAATATTGCTCGCAGCATTCTTGAGTAGTTGCAGTCAAGCTTTTTCTCCATACGTTTAGTTAGCGTTCATGTAGTGCATCCATATAGCAGTATTTTCATTTAAATGGATACATTTCTAGGTGCAGTGGTTAGCAGACCATTAGTAGTGAGTATGATTCTCTCCATAATCCTGATATTGTGTTACATCTAAGCTAAGCTTGGTAAATAACTGCATTCATTGATACAGATAAGCTTTTAGTCCATAAAATCCACGCTCACACTGTCGACAGTGCTAAGAATATGCTGATTATCCTGTGCAGAGGGTTTAACCCTCCTCGGCGGGGATTAGAATATACTGACTGTATCCCCTGCAGAAGAGTAAGACCCTACTAACCCTGGGTATGACACTAAACTGCATTTGATGGTGAGGCTCCAATTTTAGAATTCTGGGTAGTGTGGTATATACTTTCATTGCCATTACTCCCAGTTCTACTCTGACTCGTAGTGATAGTACCTTTTCAGGTTTCGTCTATGGGTCAAATAGATCTGTTTGAAATTTATTAGTTTTAGATAGGAATACTTGATATAACTTCAGAATCTATCCGAAGAATGTAATGTAAATATAAGCATAGAATGTACGCAATTCCCTAACCTCTGAAAATAAGATAAAACCAGGCAGGTTAAGATGCTGTTAAAATCAGTCAGTCAATCATAAAATTCACGTACAAGTAATTTAGCACACACTCATACATGCGTACATCATAATGCAAAAATTAACACACACACACACACACACACACACACGAGGTGCATGCACATGTATAAAGAATTCGTTTTATAATACCTATCTTAACTTCTGACAAGAGGAGTGATTACATTATTCTTAATATTCGGACAATTGTTCTTATTTTGGTTATTATACTCCAAATGTTCAGGCCGTTTAACGCCCCGGCCTTTTTCATCTGTAATTTACCACTCTCGGTAAGGTTTGTATGATAATAAAATTAACATTTGTTAATCTATATTCGTTCACATACAGACTCAATCGCAATATCACACGCTCGTACTGGTTCTTCAGCACACGGAGAGTGAGAGACAAACTGACAGGCAGACTCATTGACTGAGAGAAAGAAACACACACACATGCACACACATACATACACACACGTTTATAGACGAATAAGGATACATCATGTTTACCGATAATTATTACTACTAGCTTGAAACGATATAATTGCTTGACAAACTTGAGACAATACAGTTATGTGTACATTATTAGAATAAGATTGCAATACCTAAAACCCTCTAACTGTGAAAATTATTTTAATCAATAATTGTTAACTGAAGCTATAATTATTTACAAATTATCATCGTTAGTTACTTGAAACACACACACACACATTTATATATATATATATATATATATATATAAATATATATATATATAAAGTAAGTAAAGTTAGCGACCGAAGTCGAGATCGACCAGAAAGCTACCTTTTCGATAGCTACTACACCTAGGTGAGGGAGGGCACTACTTCTTTCCCTGGATTGCTCCACTTTACCCTTAATGCGTACCTTATATTCCAGAGTGTTAAGCAAGGAGGTATCATGTACCATTTTTAAAGTCATTAGTATGACGCGACCTAGGATTGAACCCAGGTCTCCCAGACCATTAGTGAACATTCTACTTACTAGACCAATATATTCTTTGTCATAAGATGCAGGTCTAACATTTAAAAATATGGGGTCTGTTGAAATAAATATCTTAACAAAAAAAATGAGTAATTCTTACGCGGATTACGCCGATGACACACCGCTTCTGGCAAATACACCCGTCCAAATTGAAACCCTGCTTCATAGTCTGGAACCAACAGCTGCTGGCATAGGCCTCCATGTCAACGCAGACGAAACGGAATACATGTACTTTAGTCAAAGAAGTGACATCTCCACACTAAATGCTAGTTCTCTGAAACAAATGGACAAGTACACTTACCTAGGAAGCAGTATCTTCATCCACCGAGAAATACATCAACACAAGACAAACAAAGGCATGGACCGCAATCGGTAGGCGATCGGTCATATGGAAGTCAGATCTGACCGATAAGATAAAACAGTTTCTTCCAAGCAGCGGTCGTGGGGATACTGCTTTAGGGATGCACTACATGGACGCTAACTAAGCGTATGGAGAAAAAGCTTGACGGCAATTACACAAGAATGCTGCGAGCAATATTGAACAAGTCCTGGTGGCAGCACCCAACAAAGCGGCGGCTATACGGCCACCTCCAACCCATCACGAAAACTATCCAAGTTTGATAAATCAGACAAGCGGGACACTACTGGAGAAAGGGGAACAAACTCATAAGCGACATACTCATGTAAACCCCTTCACATGGACGAGTAAAGGCTGGACGACCAGCTACAACCTATATACAGCAGCTCTTTCCCGATACAGGATATACCCTGGAAGATCTTTCGGGAGCAATGAACAATAGAGACAGTTGGTCTCCCATTCCCATCACATTCATTGTAAATAAATCATACTTGTAAATAAAATCATTCATTAATCTCGGGATTTTAAGTAGGACTTCTTCATAGAGCAAATGTGGTATTTTGGTGATTGCTGCGCATAAGGCGATGGATGAATGGTTATATATTGTATTGTTGAATGGGTGCGCGAATGTGGCTAGCTAGGTCTCCTTAGAATTTATAGAACAGTATGACCGCTCCCTTCCCCTCCCCCAAAACTTCAAGGCCTTGTGCCTTCTGTGTATTCTACACAGAAATAAAACAATAGAGACAGTTGGCAAGAGAGGGTCAGGGAGATCCGTGCTGGCGGCGCGACATAATGATATACATATGTACACACACACACACACACACACACACATATATATATATATATACACACAGAAACACGTAAAAATATGCATGCATACGTTCAAACAGACACACTGACATGCACATAGGTGAATGCATACGAACGTTCATAAAAGAACACAAATAGACAATCAAGCATAGATGCACACACTTACCCATACACACATACACGTACTCACACACAGATTTTTTTATATAAGAAAATTGTGTAAATTATCTTAAAACTTCTATGTTCTTATATGTATTTATATGTAAATATATATGTAAACATATGCAGTTACTTGATCACGTTCTCATACAAGTGTTTCCACACTTTATTGAACACATACTGGAACACATACTAGCGTACATACCCGTAGACTCACGTACATACACGAACACACACGCACACTCATATCTGCATGCACTGAGATTCAATCACACAACTATACACACACAATAACTTCTGTCCTTGGGGAAGGTATAAATCCAGCTACTCTCCCTCCAGTCATGAGCAAATATTTGGGCCTATTGAGTTCTGTTGATTATGTTAGCCAAATAACATGAGAGAAGGAAAACTGAAAATTTAATCCAGATTTTCTCCACTTTAAAATTGACCTTGTGTCGCATACTTGGCGGAAGGATTGGATAAATATATAAGAAAAAGAACTTGTACCCAAATACACACGCATATTTTTCTTATCTTTGTATAAACCTGCAATTTACATATACTGATATATATATATTTATTTACATACGTAAGCTATTACTCTATCCGGCCCACTCGTCTGGGGCTGCAAAATAGACCGACTGCATTTTTGCTGAGAAGTGAAACTTCCCCAACTAATGCCTTGGATATGACACAAACCAATCTGATGGTGAGGTTTTAGTATTGCTATCGTTCCCAGGTCCACTCAGTCCCGGAGTAGTAGCACTTGAAAGGATCCTATCTATGAGTCAAAAAGATGTGTTTCACATTAAAACTGTACTTATGCTAAACTGACTTGTTTGAAATAGAACTTTATATAAGTATAAAAATGGATTTAACATTAAATAACCAACAATGGTTAGTGTGCCGTTAACCCAAACCAAACCTATTACTCCATTATATTCTCATATAGGTATAGGTCCTGGAAGTATAGGTCCTGGAAGTATAGGTCCTTGAAGTAGCATCCAATAAAATAGCCGTTGTATGGTCATTTACCTCCCATCTCACAAAACATACTTGTAAAGCGAGCAAGATATGCTGAGCACTACTGATAACGTAAGGATGAATTGATAAATGACATTCTCCAATGAACTAATACACATGGACACACCAGTGATGAGTGACTATCAAGAACTTATATTCATTAGCTCTCTGCAGTCACTAAATGCCATTTCGAGAACATTCAAAGAGAAAGCGGATGCGCACGAGAGAGAGAGAGAGAGAGAGAGAGAGAGAGAGAAAGAAAGAAAGAAAGAAAGAAAGAAAGAAAGAGAAAGAGAGAAAATCAAAGGAATCTGTGCCGTTATAAGAAAAGATAAAATATGTATTTTGTAAACCGCTTTTTCTATAATGTGGATTTATCTTCTATAGTAACTAAGTCAATAGATCTTGCAATTTAAAAAAAAATGACCAACAAAATTTCACGAAATTTTTCATCAAACAAGATCAACTCCATAAGATGATATGAAATGTATATTTATATAAACATCTTTTCTTACATATGAGCTTATACTAGCTATAGTAAAATTATCATTTGCAAACAATAGCTAGTAGTTTTATCGTTAGTTCTTAAAGCTAGAGAGGTAAAATAATTGCATATCATTATTCATTCGTTAGAACAAGCATTATGGATAAAAACAAAAATATTCAAACTAATAAATCTCTTAATTAAAATCACTTAAATCGAAAATTACTTCTCTACAAAACTTGGAAAATTTCTACCAAATTATATAAATTTTATGCGATAGATTATATGAAATATATTTTATAATTTTCTTTTCTATAATAGGAATTTCTCTTCTACAGTAACAATTACCGTCTGTAACCACTGGATTTAAATTTTTAATTGACATAATATATTGTAAAATAACCAGCTACGACCCAGGTCTTGATCTCTTCCTCTTTTTATACCTCTCTCTCCTCCATCTCTCTCTTCTATCTCTCTTTCTCTCTCTTTACACACACACACACACACACACACACACACACACACATATATATATATATATATATATATGATCTATGTGTATGCTTTTGCGCAGGTGTTGCTAAGGCGAATTGAACAATTTAAATAAAATGTATGATGAGGCTAAACAAAATGTAATTCAATTCATTCAGGACTTCACCTACATTGAAATTCCCAGATTTGCACCTGTAAATTAAAAAAGAAAGAGAGAGAGAGAGAGAAAGAGAGAGAGAGGGGGGATTAAACACACACACACCCACACACACACCAAGAGGTGCATTCTTTTCATCGTCACCAGACTTCGGTAAAATATTCGGAAAATTTCAAAATCGTTTCTTTGGTGGTCCTATTCGTATAACCAGATATAACCCCACTTCACGATAGACGCCGACTGTAAATCAAAAGGCAGCGGGCTAATCTTACTGAAGCATCGCTTGCAAGTTCATTTCTCATTTGACTATTCGGATACGGTGAGACTCTACTTAAACTGAGTAAATATCTACAAGTCTCTTCACAGAGCAGACATTCTTGTTTAGGCTTCTTCCACAGAGATAATAATAAAAAGATAAATGAGTAAATCATAGCTGATGAGTTTGATCCTCACTGGGTACCTCGTAATCGTTACTGTGTGCCTTGTAAATATCTTCACAGTATCTATAATCTTGTTTGGGCACCTAATTATGTTTAAAGTTAAAATTTGGCTACGAAGTTGATTCTCACAAAGTATCCCAATATTGTAACCCTATGCCAGGCTAAGCTTTAAAATATATTATAGTATCTTCATAGAGCTGATATTCTTGTTTGGTTCTTATTTGTTTTTTTCGTTTAATGGCATATCATCCTTCGTGGGTTATTTAAGGTTGGTTGGTTGGTTGGTTTTCGGCGTATCAACCCTTTTCGGGACATTTAACGCCGAATAAAATTTTAAACAATTCAGTTTAGTATAAGTATAGTTTTTGTTTACAAACATTTAGATGTCAAAACACTTCACTTAAATATCAAAACAGTTCTATTTCAAATAATTCAGTTTAGCATAAGAACACAGTTTCAATGTCAAAATCAATTTTATTTCAAATAATTCAGTTTAGCATGAGTACACAGTTTAGTCCTATTTGACCCATGGATAGGACCCTTTCAGGTGGTACCACTCAGGGTCAGAGGGCACCTGGGAGCAATGGCAATGAAGAGGTACTCTGCATACCCCAATGCTCCAGCATTACTGGAGGCTCACCATCTGATTGTTTAGTGTCATATCCAGGAGACTTGTAGGGGAAGTCTTACCCCTATGCAAGGGTTATTTAATGCTAAAGCTAAAATTATAAAATAGTTGTGGTACTATTTAACCCATTGCTGAAGAGATAGGGAGGTTCATAGTTTTCCCAGAGGTATTAGTTCGAAAGTGAATGTAATAGCGCGACTGGAGTTTGAACTTGCTTACAACGGTGTCGAAGTCCTGAACTTTAGCCACAACACCATGAAGACTCCACCCAACTATTGTTTAGGCGTCAGCTCTATTCCGCCAGATAACCCAATACTGATTGGTTTTATCCTCCCTGGGTACCCCACAATTAATTGATTGATTTTAATGACATGTCATTCCGACTAAGGTTATTTTATACTAAGAAGTTAGGGAATCACTTCTCTTGTAGATTTATTTATATTTTTTGTTTAATTTGTTTAAGAGCTCTTTTATTTTGCACACAGCTATATTGAACAGGAATGATTTCTAAACAGACCTATTTCATCCATTGATGGGATCATAAGAAGTATTACGACCCAGGTTCAAATGGACCCGGAAGTAATGGCAATGAAAGAGTACTCCACATGATCTAGTACTCCAGAATTGGAACCTCACCATCAGATACAATTTATTTGTAATACATAGGATACACTTTAGGAGTATTAACTCTTTCTGCTGGGGATACAGTCAGCATATTCTAAACTTCACCAACATGGCGTTAACATTATACCCTGTACCAGATCAAGTGCTGGAAATATTTGAAAATCTTTCCACAGAGTCTATAATCTTGTTTAAGATCTTGTTGTAGATTTATATTTATCGAAATAATTTGACTGTTCATGAGCAAAGATGTTAATCTTTACTGAATACTTCACTATCGGGATTCTGTGCCACACTAAATATCTTCAAGTCCCGAGAACAATTTTCGAAAGAAATTAATTCTTTGTCTAAGATAGAGCATTTTTAAATTTTTGCTGTGCATTTACCCCCACCTCTCCACAAGGGACTGGATGTGGTACAAGATCCAAGTAGAATATAGTTTTCATTTATATTTTACTTTTGCCAAGACCGGTTACCATAAGAAGGTCAGAGATTTCTCTCTACTCAAATATTTACCCATATATAGAGAAAATCTTACTATATTGGGCCTTTTTCTGGCTTGAGTTTACACACACACACACACACACACACATATATATATATATATCCCTTCAAATACAATTATCTGATTAAAATCAAAAGAAGTTTTCATCTGGTGATTGTATTTTTAATTCTTGAAACTTTGAGTAATCTCGTATATATATATATATATATATATATAACCAAATGCAACCGCATAAAACACAAAATTAAGAAGATACTTAGGAAGAACCAAAATGGCTTTCGAAGAAATCGATCCACGACATCACAAATTTTAGCTATCGGTCGAATTTCAGGAGATGTACGTGCAAAAAACCTTGACGTAACAATATTATTTGTCGACTTCTCCAAGGCATTTGACTTCATACATAGAGAGAAGATGGAACAAATACTACTCGACTTCGGATTACCCAAAGAAATCATCACAGCCATTACGATGCTATGTAAAAACACAAAAGTAAAAGTCCGCTCCTCGGATGGAGACACAGACTACTTCAACATTGTAGCAGGAGTGCAGCAAGGAGGCACATTAACCCGATACCTGTTTATCATTGGCCTAGACTACGTGCTTAGAACGTCTGTTGATATAATAAAAGATAACGGTTTCAAGCTGGTAAAGGAAAGAAGCAGAAGATACCCCGCACAAACAATTACGGACGCGGACAAGACGATGACATAGCGCTTCCGGTAAATATACCCGGCCAAGCCGAAAACCTGCTACATAGTCTGGAACGAGCAGCAGCTGGCATAGGCCTCCATGTCAACGCAGACAAGACGAAATACACGTACTTTAATCAAAGAGCCGACATCTCCACTCTAAATGGTAGTTCTCTGAAACTAGTGGTCAAGTTCACCTACCTTGGAAGCAGTGTCTCATCAAAAGAGAAAGACATCAACATGTGACACGCAAAGGCATGGGCAGCTATCGATAGACTATCGGTCATATGGAAGTCAGACCTGAACGATAAAATAAAACGCAGTTTCTACCAAGCAGCGGTCGTTTCGATACTGCTATATGGATGCACTACATGGACGCTGACTAAACGTATGGAGAATTAGTACCATCCATCACGAAAACTATCCGAATTAGACGAACCACACATGCAGGACACTGCTGAAGAAGTAAGGACGAGGTCATAAGTGACACACTCCTGTGGACCCCATCACATGGACGAGTAAAGGCTAGAACTTATATACAACAGCTCTGTGCCGATACAGGATGTAGCCTGGAAGACATCCCGGGAGCGATGGACGATAGAGATCGGTGACGAGAGAGGGTCAGGGAGATCCGTGCTGGCAGCGTGACATAATGATGATATATATATAACAATTTTATTTGTAAAACTTTAATTTTTTCTAAGCCAAAATCAAAAGAATTTTGTAACTTCCGGTAGGACATTATAGAATAAAAATGGATATCATTAGTGATCATTAATTTGTTTTTTAGAATCTAAAACACCGAGACTGCTACAAAGAATTAAATTGCTTAGTGGTAAATAAGAAGTGTACTTATTTGTGGACTAATAAATATTCATAGTTAAGGGTTGCAAAATTTTGTGGTAGTTTCACAGGGAATAATGAAATCTTGGTATCTTTCGAAGAAAATTAACTTCTTGAACTTTTTCTTCTTTTAACTCTGATTAAGCATTAAGTTTCAAGACTTCTATAAAAAAAATTCTCCCTTTTTTTTTCTCTTGAGTTAACCTCTTTTCGTTATCTGTATCCTTTTCTAAGTTCTGTTATCACTAAACAATAAAGTCAATTGAAAAATTTGACACAGTAAATAAATGAAAATAAACGAATCGGAGAAAACCATGGGTTTCATTAAGATTTCTTCAGTTAATCATTTAAACTATTTGTTTTAACCTTAGATAAATTCATTCTAAGTTTACCAAAGGCATGACCAACTTTTTTGGTGACCGCTTTCTGGATAGAAGCCAAAAATACTGAAAATGACTTCGGAAGATGACGTTGCATACTATTTTATAAGCTTCAAGAAAATGGAAAGGATATCAAATGATAAAATGCCAGATTTCTCTAGAATAAAAGTAAAAAGTTGACGACTGTAGTCGAGGGCGACCCAAAGGCTCTCTTTTCAATTGCTACTACACCAAGGTGTAGAGGAGGGCACTACTCCTTTCCCTGTATTGCTCCACTTTACCCTTGATACATACCTTATAATGCTGAGGGTTAAGCGAAGGAGGTTTCAAGTACCATTTTTAAAGTCTTTGGTATGAGTCGACCTAGGATTGAACCCCGGTTTCCCAGACCGCTGGCGAACACTCAACCGACTTGACCAATGAGCCGGTTTATTCTCGAGAATAAGAGAGAGTATTTCCAAACTTTGCATACCCAGCTGCAACACAGAATTCCTTGTCTCTATATTCTACCCTCTGAACATATACAAATATCTCCCCATTGGTGATGGCTTGATTATGCTGACTCTGGGAGGATACGAACCCCTCAAAAGGATGTGTCCTGGGTTTGACACTAAACTGATTGGAATACTTGATACTATATACGAGGATAATTGAATAAGTTTGTAGACTTTTTTAGTATGGGCACTTTTATTAATAGTACACTCATGAAACTCTAGTCCCCTTCGAACTAATCTCCTCCCGCTGCAATGCACTAGTTGTAGCGTTCCAACAACTTCTGGAAGGCTCTAAGGAAGTCCTCTTGTGTGAGCGTGTCAATGTCCTTCGTCACAGCCTCTTTCATCTCCTCAATTGTCTCATAACGGCAGCCTCTGAGCTTAGGGAATAACCAAAGGTCACAGAACTTTTGAATCGCCCTATTATATATGCCGCTGAAAGAAAATCAGATATGAACTGTTTACAAAATTACTCAATGAAAATTCATGAAAAATCAACCATCAATTTTATTAAGAAAGGTCAAAGTTGCGGTATAATTGAAACGATAAGACAAGACTTACAACTTATTTTCTTTCATAATTTTTTTCTTTTATTTGATATTCGCTGCAAAACCTTGCTTCTCTTCCGGTTCAAACGTCAACAAGAATCGGCCATCATTATTCTATCCAAACGTCCTAAGTAACTTTCCTCCATTGTTTTGAAATCGTAACGGAAACATTAGCCTTGATCGTCGCTACTTGTAACATAACGGTACCAAATAAACGTTGTTAGGTTAATGCACCAGATATGATGTTGTATCATTACACACCAAATGTACGGTTGTACAACCACGTGCTCGAACGGGTTAATGCGTGTATCGCTACGACTTAAGTGGTAACTGGACCCTGTTGTAACGTCACCGTGGTAAAAGTTGACGAACACATAAAACTCTGTCTCAGTTCACTAACACAAATGTTTATTCACAACTAAACTTTTTAAAGTAGCTCCGGGAGAAAGAAAGAGAGTATGAAAGCTGAGTCGACTGCACTAGCTGGACAAAGAGAAACAACAAGTTAAGAGGGGATAAAAAGAGGGCAGACACAGACTTTGAATTTTCTTCCTGGTTTTCTGTTATTGTTCTAATATGCTGGTTCAGTGGTTTCGTCTTCACAGATTCGTGTCTGATGTGAAACCCCTCTTCGGAACTTATCCCAAAGAGGAGGCTAGGACTTTCGACTATCTCCAATTTGTCTTGACTAGTGTTCACTCACGTCTTCGTCGCGTGTCCGAGCCAACTAACTTTCAAACCTGAGTCGCCCTCTTATTTCCGCCTGGTGTCGGAATGCTTGGAGAAAAAATGAGAACTGCAAAAAGATGTTGCATGCTGTTTTGAACAAATCCTGGAAGCAGTATTCCGCAAAACAGCAGTTTTACGGCCACTAACCTCCCATCACACAAACCATAAAAGAAAGACGAGCAAGGCATGGTGGGCATTGCTGGAGAAGTCGGAACGAATTTATAAACGACTTTCTCCAGTGGAACACACCAGTGTTGGCCAATCGACAAGGGATTACATTCATCAGTTCTGTGCAGACTCTATATGCCATCTGGAGCACTAGCCAAGAAGGAGGAATGGCAAAGGAGGGTAAAGGGAATCTGTACTGTCAGTATGCTTTAATGATGTTGAAACACTATATTGAGAAATGAGAATATCATTTTATTTATATCAGTTAATGACTCGGTTAGAGTGTTCTTTTCTTTTACAATATTTTCGTTACACAAAAATGTTTGGAGATGGATGAAAATGGACTGTATTTTCGAAATCAATGACACAAAATGAGTTGAAAAAAGATTCAAGAATCGATTTCATAATTAGTTTGTGCAATTGTTGTCCTCATGGATCTAACTTATTCAAACTGACTTTTTAAAAAATGATATCAAAAGAAAAATATATGAAAAATAGCATTTTGTTGCAGAAAACTTGCTCTAATAAGTGGTCTTATAATTCTCCATGTATCTCTCATAGTTTTGTGGAAATAAATAGGAAGCATTACTTTCAGAGCAACCTTGTTCCAAGAACGATACACTAGTTCTTCTTCATTGTCAGGGAAAACGTCTTAGTAGATTAAATATTTAAAATACTTTTTTGTTGATGAAAACTTGCTCTAACCAAAGGCATTATTATATTCCAATTATCTATTGTAGCTTCTATGGAAATAAATTAGAAGCTTTACTTTAAGAACGATTTATTCATTCTCTCTTTTGAAAATACGTGGCGCCTTCAATAGGTTTCCAGACTTTTTTATACAAGCATTGTACAGTTATTGCTATACATCTTATGAAATGACTGACCAATTTTTATGATTTCAAATTCAAATCAACAGACACAGCAGGAATTGGAATACTAAAGCCTGATTGTCATAGATGGTGAATTTCAAAAATGCAATCTGACACTTTAGAAGAACGATATGCAATAAAATTCTGTTTTAAACTTGGAAAAAATGCCACAGAAACGTATGGCTTTTAGACCATCTTGCATAAATCGAGCATCAGTTTTTGAGTGGCATAAGAGATTCAAGGAAGGCAGGGAGTCTGTGAGGGATGATGAGAGGTGTGAGAGGAGTAAGGAAGTCAATACACTAGAGTTAATTGGCCAAAGGGTTAGGGTTAGGGTTACTATGTTGAGGTTTTAAGGGAGTTTAGAAAGAGATTCCGTCGGAAGAGGCCAGCACTCTTTAAATCGGTTCAGTGACATTTCCACCAGGACAATGCACTAGTCCACAACTCCATCCTTGTCACAGACTATTTGAGCAAGATGGGCATCAAGACAGTTCGTCACCCTCCCCATAGTCCAGACCTTGGTCCCTGTAACTTTTGGTTATTCCCTAAGCTCAGAGGCTGCCGTTATGAGACAATTGAGGAGATGAAAGAAGCTGTGACGAAGGTTATTGACACGCTGATACAAGAGGACCTCCATGGGGCCTTTCAGAAGTTGTTGGATCGGTACAACAAGTGCATTGCAGCCGGAGGAGATTAGTTCGAAGGGGACTAGAGTTTCATGAGTGTACTATAAATAAAAGTGCCCACACGAAAAAAGTCTGGGAACTTATTTAATGATCCTCGTACTTGTAATGTTCATAATCGTTGGTGATATGGACTCTATCTTCAGCACCCTAATAAACATCTCTATTAGAATTAGCATCAAACTACAACATCGATAATGCTGCTATCTATAATAGTATTACATTTTCCATCTGAACAGTCGCTGGAATAGCCGTTGTTTTAGTGAAGCGCATGTACAAGGGCACACCTCTTGGTTGACAGATAACCTCGGAGTGAAATGTCAAAAACTTAAGCTGTTTTTAGGGCCTCAATGATTAAATATCATGATTTGAATAAATAAAATCACAGTCAATGACTTTTTCGTAATTATTTCTTTTCTTTTATTTATTGTTCTCTTAATGTTTTTATTTTCCTCATCTCTCTCTATCTCTCTGTCTTTTCTTAATACGTGTTTCTCTCTTTCTCTTTCTCTCTCTCTCTTTCCATCTCTCTCTCTCTCTCTCTCTCTCTCTCTCTCTCTGACTCTGTCTATCTCTATCTATCTGTTTATCTCTCTTTTGCTTCAATTTTCGACATTTATTTTTCTTTATCTTTATTTGTCTCATATCTTTTTGTTTCTTTTCTATTTTTTTATACGTTGATAAAGATAAGCCAAATCAAAAATTCATTAGTTGCATTTTTCTTTGCTGATGCACTACTTGATGCCCAAATAAATAAATAAATTGTACACGTTCTCCAAAATAGTGCACTTGCAGAGTACAGTTCAATTACAATGAGTTTGACTAGAATAACTTCTCAATTCCCCAAATGACACTTATTGGGCAACGGACTTAATTAAGTTAACGACTCCTGACAAAAACAATCTTATCAAATATTCAACAGGAAATCACTGATTTACTGAGTCTAATATCCTTATTTCCATTTTCACTATAATTGTAACGTTCCGCGTATTACACCTGCCCGATTATATTGTGTTAGATTTAGTAATAATAATAATAATAGGAAGAAAAACAACTGTATGGGTATTTCAAGCGACAAACTGGCAAAATCTCCTGTGAGATGAACTAGGATATCTTTACAAAAAGGTAATGTTTACAGAGAAACTGAGTCTCTTCTAACAACATCACAAAACGCCTTAAGGACCAATTATACTAAAACGAGAATCGATCATACGTGACAAAATAGGAAGTGTAGATTATGTGGTGATAGAGACCAAGTGATTAATCATATAAAAAGTTAATATAGCAAATTAGTGCAAAAAGAGTATAAGACTAGATTCGGCAGGGTGGGAGAGGTGATCCACTGGGAATTGTGCAAGAAATTGAAATTTGACCATACAAATGGTACACGCATAAACCAGAACTACTCTTGGAGAATGAAACGAATAAAGTTCTCTAGAATTTTGAAATATAAACAGAACACCTAATCCAAGTCAGAAGACTGGACCTGACCAAAAAAAAAAAAAAAAAATGAAATAAAAAAAAGAGAATTTGCCGTATTGTTGACTTTGCCGTCTCAGCGTACCACAATTAAAATTGATGAGAGTGAAATAGACGAGTATTTGGACTTTGCCAGAGTACAAAGAAAGTCATGAAACATGAGGACAACGGTGATGCAAATTGTAATTGGTGCGCTTGGAACAGTACCCAAAGGCTTGAAAAGGGGGAATGGGAGAAGTGGAAATCGAAAGATGAATCGAAACTATCCAAACAATAACTGTTGAAATCGGTCCGAATACTAAAAAAACTCCAGGAGACCAGACGAGACTTGCTGTTACTCAGACGAGACTTGCTGTTACTCAGACTCCAGTGAAAGACCATCAGCCAACACAGGTGTAAAAAAAACAAACTTACAAATAGTAAAATAATAATGATTAAAATTATCAGGGAATTTAAGATAGAAATAGATCACCTAATTCGGGACAAAAAAAAAAGAAAGTTTTATTTTACAAGAAGAATGGAACATGTTACCGGGTGGATTTTGTGGTTCAAGCGGAGCGCAAAGAAAATAAAATAAAATAAAATGGCTGGATAGATACGAGTAATTTGCAGAGTAGTTGAAAAAGAATTATTGAAAATGAAGATGACGGTGATACCAATTGGAAACCGAACCCTTGGAACAGACCCCAAGAACCTGGAAAAGAGACTGAGAAAACTGGAGGTCAGAGGGAAAAAATCGACATCATCCAAATTACAGCTAAAATCAACACGAATACTTAGAATAGTTCTGGATATCTTAAAAGATATTCTGTCCCTCAGACTTCCATGAACACCAACAGTTAGATCTGGCGGAAAATTTCTAATAACAGCAGCACAAAATAATAGCATATCAAAGCCACAATTTATAACACGTAAAAGAATAGTAATTGCAGGCTATGTTGTGATAGATATGAAACAGTTTATCATAAGATAAATGAATACAAGAACATGCACAATTGAGTGGGGAAGGTGATCCACTGGTAAATGTGCAAGAAACTGAAATTCCACCATTCTATCAAATAGTATATGCATAATCTAGAATTTGTTCTTGAAAAGAAAACACATAAAATTCTCTGGTACATAGTCAGCAGATCATTGAATGAAAGTGAAATAAGATGAAAGCCTGAGTAAATAGTAAAATGTTGCTGAAGAACTGAAAATGTTGTGAAAAATGAAAGTGATAATGATACCAATCCTAGTTGGGGCTTTTGAAACAGCCCCCCAAGAATTTAGAAAAGAAACCCAAAGAGCTTGAGATTAGAGAAAGATTTGAAACCATCTAGTTTTACTGAAACCAGCAAGGCTAATTAGATGTACGAGGTGCATACGATAAGTTTCCCGACTTTTTTTCGTACGGGCATTTAGAATTGTCATAGACTCTTGAAAATTCAGTATGTTATTGCTATACATATTATGAGATGACTAATCAATTTTTATGATTTCAGCTTCAAATAAACAGCTACAACAGCAATTGGAATACACCTTACAAAAGCCTGATAGTCATAGATGGTGAATTTCAAAAATGCAATCTAAAACTTCAGAAGAACGATATGCAATAAAATTGTGTTTTAAACCTGGAAAAAAATCCCACAGAAACGTATGAAATGCTTCAGACTGCTTTTCAACCTTCTTGCATGAATCGAGCATCAGTTTTTGAGTGGCATAAGAGATTCAAGGAAGGCAGGGAGTCTGTGAGGGATGATGAGAGGTGTGAGAGGAGTAAGGAAGTCAATACACCAGAGTTGATTGGCCAAAGGGTTAGGGTTACTATGTTGAGGTTTTAAGGGATTTCAGAGAGAGATTCCTTGGGAAGAGGCCAGCACTCTTCAAATCGGGTCAGTGGCATTTCCATCAGGACAATGCACCAGTCCACAACTCCATCCTTGTCACAGACTATTTGACCAAGATGGGCATCAAGACAGTTACTCAGCCTCCCTATAGTCCAGACCTTGCTCCCTGTGACTTTTGGTTATTCCCTAAGATCAGAGGCTGTCGTTATGAGACAATTGAGGCGATGAAAGAGGCTGTGACGAAGGTCATTGACAAGCTCTCACAAGAGGACATCGATGGGGTCTTCCAGTGGCTTTTGGAGCGGTAGAACAATTGCATTGTAGCTGGAGGAGATTAGTTCAAAGGGGACTAGAGTTTTATATGTGTATTATCAATAAAAGTGCCCATACGAAAAAAGTCTAGAAACATTTTTTAATGATCTTCGTATCTGGTTAATTTGCTCAATAAAATAAATGTTTTGTTATTGTTGTTTAGATTTATTGTTCGAGCAGCAATCATCAGGGGGACATACATATTAACAACACGACGATGCTTACTGACTTATAAATCCTCAGAAGAATATGATTTGATCTTAATAGCTGTTCAGTATGTTTTTAGCGAGTTCATAAATCCTGCTGTATGGATGCACGACATGGACGCTAACGAAATGGACGGAGAAAAAGCTTGACGGCAACTACACAGTTCAAACCTTTCCTAAGGGTATAAGTCTAAAGGGAATCCTAATTGCGCAACTGAAGTTCGAACTCATTTACTTTGATGTTGCAGTCCAGCATGTTAACCACTACGCTACAAGGAATCCTTCCAGTGGAAGTAGCTACAGGAGGCAAGATATTATTTTGTAAGGACCGCGATACCCAAGTGGATGTAAATAGCAGTCAGGTGATTTTTTTTTTCATCTTTAACTGCTCTTTAAAAAGAGAAAAGAAAAAACTAAAAGTAAGAAGGCTGTTGATTTTAGTGATTTGAGATGTAAAATTTCATATGGAAATATATCGCGTAGGCTGTTTGGCATTAGTGTTTAAAGAAGGGAAGAGGTTCAGCCAAAAAACATCAACGAAAAGAAAAATATTTGTGTGTACAAGTAAAAAAGGATCATTTTTCTGTCTTTTCGATGTACTTTGCAGTACGTTATTTGATTATCGTGATTAGACGAACATGTATGGTTTCCTGAAGGGAGGCATGAGTTAAAAAGTAAAGAAAAGAAAGAAGGAGCGAGAAGGAAAGAGAGAGAGAGAGTGAGAGGACGATAGACTGTGAAAAAGATAGAGAGAGAGAGAGAGAAAGAAAGAAAGAAACTGAGATATATAAATGATACGAAAACAAATTGTAAGATACTCAGAGAAACAGAGCCAACGATAAAGAAAGAAAGAAAGAAAGAAAGAAAGAAAGAAAGAAAGAAAGAAAGAAAGAAAGAAGATGGTAACTGAAAATAACAGCAGAAAACTATAAGAACAGTAGAGAAATATAGATGCTGATTAATTGATAGATAGATTGATAGATAGATATTGATATCTAAGAAAGAAAGAAAGAAAGAAAGAAGTAATGAGCTAGTCAGAGAGAGAGAGAGAGAGAGAGAGAGAGAGAGAGAGTGGAGGGATTGGGATAGAAATTGTAACGAAGAGATAGTAAGATATTAAGGGAAATGGAGATAATTATGGTGAGTCAAAGAAAGAAAGAAAGAACAATGAAGTAATGAGCTAAAGAGAGAGAGGGATGGGAGGGAGAGATAGATAGAAATTGTAACGGGGAGATAGTAAGATATTAAGAGAAATGGAGACGATGAATGGTGAGTCAAAGAAAGAAAGAAAGAAAGAAAGAAAGAAAGAAAGATTAACAGCAAGAGTGAAAAAAAAAGTTAGTAAGAACGACAGAGAAATACAGACGCTGATAGATAGATAGATGGTAATGTCAAAAAAAAAAAAAACGAATGGAAAGATTTCAATCGTGCCTGTCATGACTGAAATAAGTGTTTTGTATATAAAGAAAATGTTCGTTTATCAATAACAAAATCGAGGAACATGCAGCTCAGTCAATTATTAGAAAGTGTGAAAAGACAGTGTTAGGTTTTGTGTAAAGTTTTGATATGGCGCCTGACTTACATACAAGGTGAGTGACTTGTTTTTTGAAAGGACATGTACTGAATGTCTTTTGGAAGACATGACTTGGATGTGGCTTAAAGAATTAAAATTTCTCAGTTCTTTCTTAGTCGTTCTAATTGCTTTATTTACAACTTATGTGGCCGGAAAAACTTTTAGTCCAAAGCTGGATAAGTTACTTTTCGACTGAGCTATTAGCTTGGCTGGTTTGGAGTTTATGGCATATAAACACCTGTAGGTTATTTAATGTCAAATCCTATATATATATATATATATATATAATCTGTAAGCGAATAAGGGCAGATTGTTTCCCTTTTCCTTCCATATATGGTCCACCATACCCGACTTTTCAATCTCATCTCGTACTACGGCCTTCCGATGTTCTTCTAGCCTTACTTTTAGTGGGCGACCTGTTTTGCCTTTTTATATTTTACCACAACTGCAAGGGGTGGAGTAAACACAGTTCTTGATCATGTTAAATTCCGTTAGTGGCTTGACCCAGAAGAGATACCTCCGGAGAGATGAACCACTTGTGAATATTGTCCTGGTGTCATATGGACTACATATCTTTTGGATCCTTTCGGCTAGTCCTTTGACATAAGGCAGACATACTGTGGAGAGTTTTCGGGTATTGTCCTCTATCCTCCTATCCAGGTTTCTTGGAGCCGATGTTATACGTTCTGGGTAATTGTTGCGATGGAGATTGTGTCTCAAACTTATTTCTTCTTGATATGCATCAGTATCGCTACAAATGGTTTTTGCTAGATGTTGTAAGCAACGGACTATTCCTTTATTTACATTATATGGATGATGGGAGTTGAAATTGAAGTTCTGTCCGCAGAAGGTGGGCTTGCAATACACGGATGACCTGAGTCCTTGCTCTGTGAGTGTTACTAATACATCGAGGAAGGGTAATTTGTTATCTTGCTCTTTTCCATTGTGAATTGTATAGATAGTCGGATTGAGTTCATGTGATCAAGTAATGTCTGAACATCCTGATGAGATCAGAGAATACATGTGTCATCTACGCATCTAAGCCACATTGACAGCTTTAGTGATATGGATCCTAATTCCATTTCTTCGAAGTATTAGTCGGGTATGGTGGACCATATGGTGGAAGGAAAAGGGAAACCATCTGCCCTTATGGGATGAAGTTGAAATATTTGATAGAGAAGAACATTGGAGGATTAGACGACTTCAGGAATCAGCACATATGTTGGGCTGTAGTAGCCTGTTGAGTAGACCAAGTATAGATATGAATACAAAATGGGAACCGATAATCCAAAAGTTAGATAAAAAAATTTTGAACATGATCACAAGTAAAAAGTCATACATAATAGTAGTAATCCTAGTCATGCAAGAACTTTATGCTTATAAATCCCCAAAAATTCACTCTAAATTGTCCAGCAGAACACATATCGTAACGGGTATAGGCGTTGGTTCCCTAAGCTTCTAAGGAGACAATCATCTGGTGGTTGCAGGTTCAATCCTGAGAGCAGGCGTGTAACAAAACAGGGATTCTTAACACTTGAACCTGGTTATGGTTAACGGAATCAGAACAGGCGACCCCCGTGGATTCAATAAAGGACGTAGTTCGAAGTTCCTTGTAGGTTCCCGAGTTCGACAAACACCTGAAGAAGGCCGAAGTACATATCGGCCGAAACGTTGTTGAAATAACAATAAAGATGAAGACAATAGTCCGAAACCCCTTAATGATAAAAATCATCACGCTTCGTCTCAGAAATTTGGACAACTAATGTCTAGATTACTGCCTAGAGTAGTACACAGGTGGAATAATTATTTAATAAGGGATGATGTCTAGACATCTAGATTACTGTCTCGAGTTGTACACATCTGGGATAATTATTTAATATGGGATGATGGCTAGACATCTAGATTACTGTCTAGAGTCGTACACAGCTGGGATAATTATTTAATAGGGGATGATGTCTAGACATCTAGATTACTGTCTAGAGTTGTACACAGCTGGAATAATTATTTAATAGGGGGTGATGTCTAGACATCTAGATTACTGTCTAGAATTGTTCACAGCTGGAATAATATATTTAATAAGGGATGATGTCTAGACATCTAGATTACTGTCAAGAATTGTACTCAGCTGAACAACTTATTTGATAAAGGGATAATATCGAGACTTCCAGATTACTGTCTCGATGTGTGCACAGCTTAGCAATTTATTTAATAAAGGGATGATGTCGAGACGAATTAGTGCCAATATTTTTTAGATTATGAACTTAGTCTCGCTACATTTGATCTGCTGTTTTTGGTACAACACAGGATTATGTAAGTGCAGCATCATTCATTCTAACCACACCTTGCTTCGGACAGCGTCTTCTCGCTTAACTGAATATTAATTGATAAAATTTGAATACGGGAAAGAAATTAAATGAAATGCCGCAAATTCATATCACCTAAAAAAGATCTTCAGAATACTTCGGACAATGAAAAACTCGCAGGAAGGAACGTGTTAAATAACTATTTGTGATATTGTCCTCAAAAGTCTTCATCAAATAATGACCTGATCTATTTCCACGGTTAGAAAATTATAACGACTTACCCACGGCGCGACAACAGGTTTTGTCGGTTAATAAATTCACTGTTTTGGTTTATAGCCTAATTGCCACACCCAAACGGATTTATTCACTGTCTTGGAAGTTTGTAACATATGAAAGACACGCCGAAAATAAAATCTATTCTATTATGCTGTCCCACAAATCCAAACGAATACGTTGGTGATATGGCAGTAGTGGTTAAAACTTCTCGTCGAATGGGCGCGTTATTTAAGTCCAACGTGTGCTGCCATACATTATTTTTTCTCCTGAGAACGTAAAGGCGTATCAACAAAATCCTATCGGAAATGTACAACTCCACGGCAAATAAACTACGATCAAACAGCAGAAGTCAAACGCCACGGCAATTAAACATGAAGTCTCTAAAATCCTTTCGGTCATCTTTCCTTGACTTTTTACTGGGAAAGAAGAATGTTACTCGAGTTATAAAAGCATGTAAAATAGCAAACCATGGGATAGAGCATAATGGATGCAAATGGAGGATCCAATAGCAGAACAACAGCGCGCTTCATCTGATGCTGAGAAGATGAACCTCAATAGTCAACGGCTTGAATTAAATTCTTCAGTAAGAAAACTATTGCTACTTATTTATAGGGATGGCGTCTGTTGATAAGAAAAAATGGCTGCTGGAAGATTATCTTTGTTTCTCCTAATGGGAATTAATTTTTGCCATAAGCTGGTTGAATTTTTTGTGAGAACATGTTCGTTCGTTAACTCGAAATACAGCGTAAATATTTTGTTTTAAAAATTCAGTAAATTGTATAAATCTTAATTTCTAGTCTATACGAACTGAATAAACAAATGTGGAATTTGGCAGCAACGAATTCTAAAAAGTCACTTCGTATTATATGTTAGATATGTATCTTTTGTTGCTGTTGTTTGCTTTTTTATTCAGAATTTTGTTGCCAAACTTTTGGGGAATGTGTTATACTCGAGTGTTATACACGAATAATAACGGTAATGACGAAAGATGAAAATATGGCCAAAGTTTTCCCTGATGTTGTCGACAATGACTGAATATCTTTGATAAAATAACAAAAGTGAGAACATGAGTCAAAATAAATCGTAAAAAATATTTTAAATGCTTCCAACATTGTTTAGCCCTTTTTCTTTTCTAAGATTCTTTATATTTGTTTCAATGAATACATGAATTGGTGGAAATGATAATGATTTTCGCGTCTTATTACCGAAAAAATAAATTATATATATATATATATATATATATATATGTGTGTTTGGTATCCTTGGCAACGTATAAGTGTTGTTTATGCGCAAGTCACCATTATCTCCGATTTTAGGAGAATGTGTGCCCTGACACATCCGCCATGATTAGGGTGGTGATAGCAGCAGATTGTAGGGAAGAGAAGATTGACAATAACGAAGGAGCCAAAAGGCGCAAATAGGAAAATGTTGCCGTTACAGAAGGAAGAAATCATATTATTTCAAAGAACATGTGGAAGACATCGTGCTGATCTACCACAGAGTGTGGAGCGAACAAATGGGATTATGGGCAGAAAAAAAACTAAAAGTCGCAAACCTGTTTCTGTTACGCAAGTAAAATGCAGCCAAAAAGTGAGTTACGAAATGTAAGCTTTGTTTCCAAACGAGGTATTTTTTTTTATTACGAAATGTAAGCTTTCTTTCCAAACGAGGTATTTTTTTTTATTACGAAATGTAAGCTTTGTTTCCAAACGAGGTATTTTTTCACTCGTATTATCACGTTGTCAATTCACTGGAGCGGACACTTGAAAAAATCACTACAACCACTGAAGAATCTCTATTTACTTCTGTTTATTTCAATTTTTTTACAAAATGGTGAGCACAAGGCTCTATGGGTGTTTTTTTGGGGGGAAGGGAGTGGTCATGCTTTATCTATATTGCCTAAAGGGTCCTAGCTAGCCACATTCGTCGACCCAATTAACAATACAATATATAGACAATCATTCATCACCAACCACGCTACATTCACGAAAATATCGCACTTGCTTTGTAAGAAGATCTCTGCTTACTTCTGGATCTATCATTATGTGTATATACTATGACTGATTGACTGATTTTAACGGTATGTCAACCCTTCTGGGATTGTTTTATGCCAAGAGATTAGTGAATTGTATTCATTGTATATTTAGGTTTACATTTTTAGTATTGTTGTTCAAGAGAGTTTTTTTAGCTTAGTTTTATGATACCTGATACTAGTAATTATTAAAGAGATCTATTTCACCAATAGATTGTTCCTTGATAGATATTACAAGATGCAGTTTAGTATCGTACAAAAAGCACCTCCATTTTGGTGGAGCCTTATTCCTCTGCACAGTCAGCCTATAATAGTCCCAGCTAATAGAGCCGGTATATATTCTAGACAAAATAGCATACCATAGTATACTAGATATACTGAATGAGTTTCATAAATAACTGCAGTCCATAATGATATTGATGCTTCTATTTAAGGAGTGAAGGATTCTAATTCGTATTTCATACTTATCTCCATAATGTCCAGGATATGAGTGATTGATTGATAGACTAATTTAACATGTCAATTCTTCTAGGGCCATATTATGCCTAGACGTTAGGGAATCGCGTTCATGTAATTTTTGTGTGGTTGTTTCTTAAGACTTTTTGCCTGCAGCTACATGATATCAATTCTTGCTGTCTATTACAAAAAATGTGCACATAGTGGTATGGTTTTGAATATTCCTCTCTAATACTAACAATTATAGGGATACAAATAATTATTTCTATTTAATAATAGTCATATATTTGCTCACAGTTATATGGTTTAGAGTAGCTATCATAATACTGGAGAAAATAGAATTTAATTCCTGAGATATTAGACCTGTTTCAGGTAAATTTTGTTCACTGAGTGTAGATATGACATCAGTATTTCTCCATCATCTGTGGTTATTGAGATATAATGTACCCCTACAATCAGTATCATTGCTTTTTTTAATCGATTAACAATTTTATGCATATAAAATTTATTTATTTATGATCAGATTACATCATAGAATCAGACAATAATGAAAAAAACATTTAAAGATATCATTAATACACTGTTGTGACGTGGTGTGCTAAAGAGAGAGAGAGAGAGAGAGAGAGAGAGAGAGAGAGTGAAAGCAGGGTCAATACCCTTACCCCTCTTTATTTGAATCAACAGGCATTAAGAAAGATCGAATAACAGGGACCAACCGTTAAAGTGGTAGGGGAGATAAAGGGTAAGCTATCTGTACCCTTTGCACTTTAATCTGTTGAAACTAAAGAAGTCAAGGTCAATCCGGTGGCGTGATTGGGTGTGGTGGTGGAAGAGGAAAAGTCGAATGGTTGGTCGACAGAATCTTCGCGCCAAAAAGGTCGGCACGCGTTTGAGAAATTTGCATGAGAATCTTCAGTTTGGACAAATCCAGCATTGCAAAAAGGTTGCTGAGTTCAGTCAGCTCTCGGAAAAGTTAGCTCACCCGTAAAAAGAGTAAAATCTGAAAATTGAAAACCCGTCAAAGATATGTACAGCTCAAACCGTTTTCCTTTTCAAAATCTTAAATATTAGAAAGTTGTATGTATTAAAAAAACAAACTGTAAATGTTCTATTTCACTAATAGTTAAAATTATTTTATGAACATTGCTACACGCCTCAGTCCGGCGGCTTAGACACTTTTACTCAAGTCAGAGAAAAAGAAAGAGAAAAAAGAGAAAGAAGAAAAAGGACTGTTGAGAGACATTTTTGTTTGCCGTTTTCCTGTTGGCTTAATATTGCTGGTATTTTTAAAAGAAAAGAGAAAAGAAAAAAAGGACAGTTTCTTAAATTTCATTATTATTTGTTTGATCGTCGCGCATTAAAATTTTGTTATGTTTTAAATGTGCCGTTGTGTTGAAATATTTTGATTGTATTCTTTCCTCTGTGGATTTGACTTCTTTTGCCATGTATCTTGTCTCGGCCTCATTCCGCTTTCATTAATTCTCGCTAAACGTCTTATTGTCTCCTTAAACATTACAAGAGGATTTGGAAATCTGTCAACAGTTAATATTATCGAACCTAGAAGTTTGTTCCTCCGTGATATGAGGGAATAGGGGAACAAAGGACTCGGTGGTGTACGTGAAAGTGAATTGGCGACCCCTTAACGACGTCTGAGACCAGTCTAACCTCGAATTAGCATCCACATTATTTGTTTGTTTCTCATACGCCTGAAATAGGAGTCTTGACCGGGATTTATTTTGTGGAGTGTCGAGTGCCAGGCTGCTCTCGGCGATACACAGTCTACGCAACAGCCTTCTACAGAGGACAATGACCGAGATGTCGATCTCTTGAGGTCAGAGTAGAATTCAACGTCACACTGTCTATTTACTCAAGCATCTCACAAAAGTAACGTTTCAAAGACTTCTTACGGTGAGCTACCATAGAAAAATAACGTTAAATAAACTAGCTGTAATTCTCCATTAAGTGGTTATCCGAGGGTCCAGGTATCTTTCTTCCATAAATCTTAGTTGAATAGTTCAGTCTATTACTCACTAAGGTCTCTAAGGTTTTCTGGGAAATGATCCAAGTGGCTGCATAAGCAATGCACCTTGATGCTCATTTTATTAGCAAGTTGACAAAAAGAAAATAGAATGCACTTATTTAGTTCAGCATTGTTATCTACTTTATAGTTTACCCGAAAATTCTTTACTACCAAAATTAATGAAGACCATGCGTCTATTTCAGTATTGTTCATCTTGACAACGTGGATCTTTCAAGAATTTCCTGATTTGCGGCTCGTCAAAAATACCTGCCTTTAGCTTCTCCATGCCCAACACTGGAAATTTTCGGGATATGTAATCGAACCAGACACTTTCTTTGTTCAAAGCGCTTACAAACTGTTTCATTAAATCTAATTTGATGTGCAATGGTGGTAAAATAATTTCCTACCACAGTTTTTTCTTTCAGAGGCCATTAATTTCTAGCATACAACTCATCTTTCGAACTATTTTCCTAGAGACCGATAAAGTAAAAATATTTTTATTTCCCCTTAACTGATCCAAGAAAAAATTCCCCATCTTGAAATCCACACAGACTTGCAACTGGTGTGGTATATCCGCTGCAGAACCAAGGCGATTGTTCTTTGATCATCAGTCATCTTAGTTGGGCTTGATCCCTGTTTGTTGCTATTCTGTTGAAGCACAAATTTTAAGCTCCGCTTAGAACTATCTTTGATGCCATTTGTTTGGAACATAGGTTGATATGCCATTTTCGTCCGCAAGCCTACAACATCGTTGCAACAAACAAAATAGCTTTCCTCTGAGAGGAAAGGCAGTAAATCTATTTCTCTTTTACGATAGTTTGTGATTTTGGTTATTGGTTGCAATAAGTTTATTTCTACAGCTCTAGACGCCAAAAATTATGTTGATTTCTTCGGAGGATTTAGTTCCTTAATGAAGCCATTGAACTTCGGCTGACTTAAAACTTGTGCAATGGCTGAGGTTCCTTAAGATTCAGTCTGCGAATGAGTACTATCTAATGCTGGACTAGAGGATTCATCTTCTTCGATAAGCTCTTTAAGCTGAATAAATGAAGGGACACGTATTTAAACCGAGTGGACAACGGGAAGTTTTGCAAAGTCAAGCTCAGGATCCGCCCACTTACTTTGTTTAAGTCTATTAATGTTCAACGGAATATATGTGCTTTAATCAAACAGGTGACATTTCCACACTAAACGGTAGCTCTCTGAAACTAGTTGACAAGTTCACCTACCAAGGAAGCAGTGTCTCATCGACCGAGACAGACATCAACACGCGACTAACAAAAGCATGGACAGCTATCAATTGGCTATCGGTCATATGGAAGTCAGACCTGACCGATAAAATGAAACGCATTTTCTTCAAAGCAGCAATCGTGTCGATACTGCTATATGGATGTACTACATGGACACTAACTAAAAGGATGGAGAAAGGGCTTGACGGCAACTACACGAGAATACTGCGAACAATATTGAACAGGTCCTGGAGGCAGCACCTCACAAAGCAGCAGCTTTACGGCCACCTAACACCCATCACGAAAACTATCCGAATTAGACGAGCCAGACATGCGAGGCACTGCTGGAGAAGTAGTGACGAGCTCATTAGTGATGTTCTCCTATGGACCCCTACACATAGCTGAGCAAAAGCAGGGCGACCAGCTCGAACCTACTTACAGCAGCTCTGTGAGGATACGGGGTGTAGCCCTGAGAACTTACCGAAAGCGATGAACGATAGGGAGGGGTGGTGAAAGAGGGTCAGGGATATCCGTGCTGAGGGCACGACAAGATGATGATGATGTTAACCAAATAGAAGTAGGTCTTCTCTGTGGTTCCTCTGTTATTTTCAGACCGTAGGTATGCCAAACTTCAGTGATCTCTTCTTACCATGAATCCAAAGGGACTCAGCATAAGTTTTACAAAAAATATATGGAGCCCATGTCTTATCTTGGTTTCCAAGCTTTACCTTCAAATAGCCTAAGTACATCCTTTTCACAAAATCATCAATGGATTTTGTTTATTCGTCGAAAGTGTGCTCTCCATAAATCTAGCAAAAGAAACTCGTTGATTCGAACACTTTCTTTTTGAGGAAACCATATCATCCCCAGCAAGTGGGAAATACGCATTCAGTGAACATTTATTGATAAGTGCATTATCTCAAAAAAGAAAAGCTGCTAGAATGAAATGTGGGTTATATTTTTATTCATTGGATTGAGTATACCAAGAATCAGGTCTAAAATCTGATCCAGTAAAAAACATTACAAACTATTCCACATTGTAAACCTTAAGAACCAATTATTACTTCAAGTAACAATTCTTAAAACAAATAATTTACAGTTGTATGACACCAATTATTCCTTTCAAATACTTATTATTTTTTAAAAATCCACTTTATTCATAGATTGGATCATTTCAGGTTCTACTCATGCAGATCATAGTGAACCTGGGAGTAATGACAATGAAGAGGTACTCCATATCGTTCAGATCTTCAGAACTGGAGTCTCACCATCAATTGCAGTTTACGTATCATACCCAAGAAACCCCTCTTTGGGGGGGGGTCTCCAGTGCAGAGGATACAATCAGTACATTCTAAGCCTCGTCGCGTGAGTGTGTTGAGACTACCTCTCAATGTGACGATATTATCGTTAACAATGTTATTAGTAATATATTATCTTGTAATAATGTTATATTTGTAACTGTGACGGCAAATTAAAATAAAAAGATCCGCGGATGAGCAACCATTTAAAAGCGTATGGGAACTGGTGCATTTAAATATTGTTATCACCAAACGGGGAGTTTATTTATTTATTTATTTATTTGCACGTGTGAGGAAGGGGCGGCCTGGCACTTGATCCCTCGTAGAATAAGTCCTTTCTCGGGCATCTAGGAACTGGCATATTATGTGGGGGTTAATTTATGGCTAGACTGACCGCCGTTGGTGAGGGGTTTCCAAATTCCACACTATACACACACACACACCAAGGCCATTAGTTCTTCCTCCCCTAGAACAATGGAAGATATGGACCTCTAGGTTTAGATGTAATAATATTAATAATAGTAGTCGACAACTCCGGTTTTCCCATGTAATATTTTTAAAGGAATTAATATATGACAATTTACGCGAAAATAACATAAAACGAATAGAAGCTGAAAAAAGAAATATGAAATAACAACTTCGTAGTAAACGACACAAATGAACAACTTCAACACGTGGGAACATTAAAATATATCAATCTTTTTACTACACACGCTGATACACATATTCAACGCGTCGGCTATATTATTAACGGATAGTACATAAACATAAATGTCTTTCTTCTTTTCTTTTCTTTCTTCTTTAGTCTTTCTTCAAATTGAGAGAGAGAGAGAGAGAGAGAGAGAGAGTATATATAATTGAATATAGGGGGAAACAGTCTTATAGTTTACTTATCTTTTTTCCGATGGATTCCTGTGGAGAATATTTCCTCTTTTACGGGCTAACGGACTTTATGTTATTTTTAGTTCTGGCTTGAAGGTATGGCTCCTTCTCCCACTTGTCCAAGATACTTTCCGTCTTTCTTTACCTGAAGTCTTGGCATTGGCTTCTATCTTCTTCCTTCCCCTGGTCACTAAGTGCAACCATCTGTTGGTTTCCATTCTGACCTGGATTTGTTACTTCGGGATTGACCTACATTACTATCTCTCTTAACGGTCATTCTTTGACGGCTTGCTAATTTAAACACGAGAATAGTAGTAATCCCTTATTTCTCTTCTCCCAGTGGGAGACCACGTGAAATAACATACTATTTTATAATAATGGTTTATTAGTAATATACTATTTTATAATATAATAGATATCATTCTAATAGTACATAAAAAGATTCACCTTTTGCCAAACTTAAAAGCTTATTTCAATTTGACCTCCAAGGACTATCTATCTAGTTAGTAAAAGTAAAGTTGTCGACCGTCGTCAAGGGCGGCCAGAAGGTTCCCTTTTCAATAGCTACTACACCGAGGTGTAAGGGAGGGTTCTACTCCTTTCCACTTTACCCTTGATACATACCTTATATCGCTGAGTCTTAAGCAAGGAGGTACCAAAGTACCATTTTAAAAGTCTTTGGTATGACTCGACCTGGGATTGAACCCAGGTCTTCCGGACAATTAGGCGAACCCACTCTTAAATGATTCAGTAGAATTTTTTTCGGATGTCATAATGGTAAATACAAACATTGAGATTATTTTTCAAACTGGACCTCACTTCCACTGAAAGTGCCTACAGACTTCAGAGAATGGAAAGCAATGAAACAATATTCCACCCAAACTTAGTCAAAGTGTTTTAATAGTAGTGATATATTCCCTGGAAATAAAAACTAGAAGTATGTTTTTACTTAACCTCCTCGCCACGAGCAAGATGCGACTCAAGGTCAACATTTAAGTAGAGTAAAACTGGTTCGAATTCAAATTTTTCCTTCTCCAAGGCTGGTTACCTTCCGACTCATAACAGAGGAGTAAAAGAGGGATTAATGTCTTTCCCAAGGATTCGAACTCGGGTGGCTAATATCCATTACCGCCGATGATAACCGCTCCATCGGTATATTGAGTTATCCATATTGACCAACCCCTCTGCTCGGGCAGGATATGACACAAGGTCAATTTTTAAGCGGAGTTTAACAGGTTTGAATTCAGAGTTTTCCTTCTCTTAGACTAGTTGCCTCACCAAGGTTGAAGAACCTAGTCTGTCCTACTATTTACCAATAGCTGGGGGGGGGGAAATAATTGGATTCATACCTTTCCCAAGGGTATCAGTGCTATGTGAAATGCAATCAGTCTCGTTCAGGATTTGAACTCGTGTCGCCGTGTCCATTTCCTACGACGATAACCATTACACCACGGGCACCTCCAAATATTTTGAGTTATCGATAAATTGGGATATCATAAAACGTAGAAGTAAACGCCAATCAGTTTTTGATTTAAAGCAGGGCTTCTACAATGGTTCATCGTGACCGTCCTGTTGAATAAAATTTCAGCAGGTTAATTAAAGCATAGGGGTCCACAAGATGTGAATTTAGTAGATTGCGTTAATAAATGCCTTTGAAGCAGGAGAACAAAATCGCTGGATTTTACCGACTAGTCGCCGGATATCGTACAATTACAATAGAATGTCTAAGTGAGTATGATGGCCTATTGTGATGTACCGTTCACTTGCAACTCGTTCAAAATACATGGATCATTTAAATGAATTAGCAATCTGGCTCTGATAATAAAATTCGGATATTTTCAGCGTCATTAACGACAAATATAATCATAATTCAACATAATTCATTTGATAAAAATATAGAACTCTAAGATATTCCTTTTTATATTAGATTTCTGACGAAACGTTCCAACGCGCAGAAAACATATTGCAACTATAACGAATAGATTATAAAATATATTTTTCTAAAAGTTAAATAGAAATATAATTTTCAAAAAAATGAATTAAGAAAAAATTAAATAAAAAAAAAAGTTAGATAAAAAATATAATTTTCAAGTAGTTCAATAAAAAAATATAATTTTCAAAAAGTTAAATAAAATTCCTGATATTCTAATTTTTATCCACGGATTTTTAACGAATAAGATTAAAATGAAATTGGTATATAAACAAATGACCCAACTTTACCCCAAAAACACAGTTCTTCATATAATTCTGTTTCAGTATTGTCAAGTACAGGGTGTCTTAATATATATGGGACTCATGTGGCTGTTAATAACTCCATTCTTAATAATTTGGTGTTCTTTTTTGCATCAGATTTGAAAATAGAGTACTATAACAACTATTAATCTTTGATCACAATACCTTGGACAACAGAGGAAAAAGTGTTTGTTAATCCTTGATTTAAAGCAGAAACGCAGAAATTAATAAAAAAAGGATACTGCTGTTTCTGATAAACTTATAAATAAGAACCTGGATAATCGAAAAATACCTTAAGGAATTATACAGGGACTTTCATGTAGTTCCTTATGAATTATGAAATAATTAAAAAATGACAATTATCTTCATACATCCTTAAAATGATCATATATCGAGTCGACACAAAACATGAAATAGTCGACCTCTCAACTAGCAATCCTATACGTCAACTATTGAGATACACTTGATGATTTTTTTTATTCGGCTTCTATCCCAGACAAAAATCATGGAATTAGAGGATATTCGCTTTAGCCCAGATCGAAATTAAATTGAAAAATTTATGATCGAAAATTTAAACAATCATCCATTTAAAGGCAGCCTCCACCAAAGACTTAATTGCAATTCGGGAAAGTTGGAACCATATTGATACAGAATATTGATATGAATAAATGAAATACATCGAAGAAAGAATTAAGGATTTCTTCAAAACTTTAGGAGGGGCAACTAACTATTCATATGTCATAATTTTTTTGCCTAGTCAGCAAGACCTGCAGAATACACTGATTGCATCTCTGCAGAGGGGTAAGACTCCACCACGAGTGTCCTGTATCTGACATTACAAAAGCTGATGGTGAGGATTCAGTATTGCCGGAACTTTGGGAAATGTGAAGAACCCCTTCATTGCCATTACTCTCAAGCCCACTCTGATCTGGAGAGTTAGCACCTGATAGGTACCTATCTATTGCTCGAATAGAAGTAAACTGTGTAATTACGCTAAACTGAGTTGTTTGAAATAGAACTATTTTTACATTTAACTGCGTGTTTAAACTGCATACTTATGCTAAACTGAGTTGTTTGAAAAAGAACTGTTTTCAAAGTTTAATTGTGAAATAACAAAAAAACTGTACTTTTACTTGACTGAATTGTTTGAAACCTTTATCAAAATGACTTAAATCGGTGTTTAAATGTCTTTATAAAGATTTAAACAAAATAACCGACAACCAACTATAATTATTTTTACTCAATATTGATAAATTCCATAACTTCTTCTTCATGACAATGGAAAAATTATACCTTTAATTCAAAATGTTTAATCAATTTTGTTTAAGGAATGTTTTATGAATCCAGAACGTTCGGCTATTTAATGAAAGAATATTTTGCGTCTTATGTGTTATTAGTTCCTTTACTGCTAAATAAAAAACACGACCATTCTCTAAATGTGCGAATTTCATAATTTTTCCTCGTCATACTACGTATATTTAATAACCATTCCTTATAGCTAAGTTTTGCTTAGTATCATGGCATGCGCAGTGTTGTTTTCAGTCACATAAGACACTTACTGGTAAACAGTGTCAAAATAGCTACTCAAAGACATCAATGAAGACTGAACTCACTAACAATTGTTTGCTAACCTAGCTCACCTAATCATTATAGAACGCAGGCGCTAAAGTGGCCATTTATTAATCTTAGCTTTGGGTCTGCCTGAAAGAATCGACGTCGCTAACAAGGATTTACTGAGCTAGCTTCTCCAGCAAGTGTCCCTATATCATATAATAGTTATCATGTGTGAGTGTTAAATTTATATGCAAACGTGTCAACAATTATGAGATAGAGTTGCTAATAAAACAGACAATATTATCAGCGTTTTCAGTAATAAGTAAACAGGAATTTTATGGCTTTTTTATTGTATGTCATACTTGCTGAGTTTCCTTGGTTGTCGCGAATAAAAGAATATATTCAATGAACACGAATAATTAAATCTATCTATTATTTTTGTGTAGGTCAATAACCAAGCAAAAACAGCACATCACAGCAAGAATTATTTAAAAGTAATACATCTAAAATGCTTAAACCTAAAGAATAAACCAGTTCCAGTCCCTGGGGATGGTCACCATTCACACTAAAAGTCGTTTTTAAATCATCTCATTTCTTGATATATCGGAGATGACTATAAATTGCTAATCAGAACCCGTGAGGAGTGAATCTTTGATAGATAAAACGACCAATATCATCATAGACCGTTGTTATAACGGGAACCCATGGAACTCACGAATTGCCGAGTGAATAAATTAATCTATTATTAGACAAAACTAATCGAATAACTTAGATTAGTATTTGTGTGTACAATCAATATATATAAACTGATAGGAAACTAAATTTGAGATTTCTCAGATTTTCAAAATATAACTAAAAAATGCTGAACCTTTGCGTTCTTCATTTCATAGACAGAAAATTTGAATAAAATGCTAAGTAACCTTCTCAATGTGTCTTAGAATATGCATGCGTATATCCTCTTTGCAGGGGGGGGAAAGAACCCCTAAGTGGTGCCCTGAGTATGATACCTAAGCTGTATCAAATGGAGATGTGGAGAGTGTTGAGTACCTCTTTGATACTATAACTCCTGGGTCCACTTTTATTCGAAGAGATAGCATCTGTTAGGGTCACAACTTTGGGTTAGATAGATCTGTTTAAAAATCATTCGTATTTTGTAGGATCTTTTGCAAATTTAAAAATTCTCAAGAAATAACCGCACCAAAAATGTATATATAAAACGTACAATGAACTCAAATCCCAAACCTCATTGCATAAAATTACTCTAGATGTTTTGACATGCCGTTAAAATTAATTTATCAATCAACCTTGAAAGGCCGAAAGTTGTCAGCTTAAGGTTAAAAAATAGTTTTATTTGAATAACTTTAAATAATTCTAAGGACAACAAAACCTAAACTAAGATTTGGCCTAAAGACGAAGCACCTAATGAGGATCGAACTCACTATTCAATAATAATACAACGGGGAGCTATGTTACTATCTATTATAGCACATGAGGGAATTTTCTATGTCCAATTCTTGCCGCCACAATATGCCAATAGATTTTAATGTTAATGTAGTAACTATTATGGAACAATGTTAGTTGTAATTTTCAACCTCCGATTAGGTTACTTACATCTTTTTTTTTTTGTTATTGAAATAAACAGTTATATTTCATCGTCTAATATTGCTCAACAGCAGATTCATTTTGTTTCTTCTTAGTTTTGCTGCTGCTGCTGCTGCTGCTGCTGTATTTTTTCTTTTTTTTCTTTTTCTTTTTTTTTTCTTTTTTTTTTTTTTTTCTTTGTAATTGGCATTGTTGCTAAGATTGTCACCCGCGTTGCACAAGAGTCTCCATTACATTGGTCATGTTCGTCTTGTTGCGACATTTCTCTGGAGTTTTGTTTGGTTTATTGATATCGCCCAGTGGTTTATAACTTGTTTTTAATTATAGCAGCTTGACTATTTTGCTGTGCCACTAAGAAGGCGGCGAGTTTTCCACTCAGTATCTGCCATTTAAAATTTTGGCTAAGATATTTTTTATCTAATTATACCATAAAAAATGTGAAAGACTCGGTTTACTACGTAATGAACTTGATTATATATATATATATATATATATATATATATATATATATATATATATATATATATATATATATATGATCAGCTAAAATGCAAATCATCTCCATCAAAATAGTTCCTTTTGGGAAGCCACGAAACGACGAAAATGTACCTTCAGCAAGGAAGAATCCAGAACCCTTCAATCAACACAGCCTTGTGGTGAATTGTCACAACCTACTATATGTATTTAGCCAACCCCTCCTCCACGAGCAGAATGCAACAGAAGGTATTTTTTGTTAATTAGGTTACAGCTAATATGAAATATACTGACCTCAAACCTAAAATCAAACAAACAGAAACCAAAAAATGGCAACAATTATGGGATGAAAATCCCCACAATAATACAACCAATTTTAAAAGAAAGGAAGCTGGATCCTAATAATACCAAAAGAGAAGAAACTAACCTTACTCGACTACGCGTTGGACTCACTCGACTGACTCACTCCTTCATTCTTAAAGAAGAACCACCCCCAAAATGTCCATGTGGAAACTAATACTCAATCAAGCACTTTTTGATAGAATGCACAAAACTCAACCACACCAGGAAAAAGTTTTATAAGGCGAACAGCATGAAGGAACAATTTAAAAATATTGCTCTCAAAAACATAATCAACTTCTTAAAAACAATTGGCCTCCTATTAAAGATAGAGACTATGTTACCAACACCTTCGACCATCAAGTTTATACAAACAAAAACCTTTGACATTCATATATACTCAGACATACATATAAGAATTTGACACTCAATGACCCTTAAGAGGTCAATTTGCCATAAAAACCAACCATCACCAACCTAAAAAATTGCATTTACAAATCATATATACAATATAGAGGTTTATATGCCATAAATCCATCCAACCAACCAACCAATTTGAAATCAGAGTTTTTCCTTCTTTGAAACAAGTTGCCTAACCGAGACTAAAGAACCCAGTCTGTCTCACTATTTATCCATAGCTGGTGGAAGAATAGATTCATACCTTTCCTAAGAGCAGTAACGTGAAGAGAAACGGAACCAATCGCGTTCAGGAATCAAACTCGGGTCGCAGATTCCATTTCCTATGGTAATAACCATAACACTAAGCGCGCATCACAACCTGCTGTTGGCTCTCAACAATTACACGGATTTGATTTTATTGGGTGGGAGCGAGGAAATAATTGTAAAGACACAAAGCAGAGGAGTAAGGTAAATGTAGCACCCCAGAAATATTCTTTCCCACTAAAAACTCATTCACAGGGAGTCTATCTAGAACAACTCAATCGAATTTTTAGTTTTCAGGTAGGCAACCATGATTGAAAATCAGCTGATCCTTCTAAATTAATCATCAATCATTTTAGCCATCAAATTTAATTAGAATTCTCACTTTTATCACATTTTCTTCACTTTTTGAAATAAATTGTTGATTAGAACTGGGTTCATCTCCACAATCATTCAGCCATCCTAAAATGTTTGAACACTTCTACAAAAATGTGCCAGTAGGGCTTGGAATACACCGACAGTAGACCCTTCCTCCAAAAAGAGGAGTCAGATATGGGATCTTAAAGTGAGACTCCAGTCCTGTAGATCTGGAGAATGTCGTGTACTTCATTGCTATTAATCCCAGGTTCACTCTGACCTGGAGTGGTAGTACCTGTTAGGGTTCCATATGGGTTAAAAAATTATTTGTATTTGGTAGGACCGTGATTTAAAAAAATTTCTTAAGCAACAAAAATGTAACTTTGAATGTATAATGGACGTGATTCCCTAACCTCTAGGCATCAAATAAAGCTGGTCGCTTTGATGTGGCGTCAAAAACTACCAATTAATCAATGGGAGAGAAATTGATCTCCATAATTCAACCATACTCAGCTGAACGTGAAATCTGAGAGGCAAACATGAATTGAAAGTCCTCATTGGTATTCAAAATCAACATTTACCTGTTTGCTTTCAATCAGGGTTACCAACCTGAAAAATAAAATATATTATTCAATACTTTCTAATCTGCTATCGTACATATATTTAATATTTAGACAGAACATTTTCTATTAAACGTTTCACTAAATATGACAAACAAGCAATCTCTTATACGGGATTTAATGAAATTCTTCCTGACGGCGAGTTAGAGGTTTCAAATGTAGATCAAAGCTGTAAAATAAACCTGTCCTAAGCTGTTTTAAAGTTAGAGTTCTAGCATTTTCGACCATCATGAACTTAACTCGTAATTTTTGGTCGAAAATACCGAAGTTTATTTGCCCAATCGGTTGGGGCTGTAGAATACACTGACTTCACCTGTGCAGAGGAGTAAGATCCCCCCAACGAGTGTCCAGGATATGACACTAAACAATCTGATGATGAGGTTCCAGTAATGCTGGAGTTTTGGAGAATACGGAGTACCCTTTTATTGCTATCAGGTGCTACCACTCAGGTCCACTATGGCCCGTAGTGATAGCACCTGATAAGGGTCCTATCTATGGGTTAAATAGAACTAACGGCATACTTATGCTAAACTGAATTGTTTGATTAAACTGAATAGCTTGAAGTAGAAATGTTTTTGACAATTAAACCGTACTTATATTTAAACTGGGTGCTTATGGTAAACTGAAATCGTACTTACATATAAACTGCGTGCTTATGCTAAACTGAATTATTTGAAATAGAACTGTTTTTTGACATTGGAACTGTATTTACACTAAACTGAATTAACATAGAACTGTTTTGATATTTAACTGTGTGTAACCAAAATCTGTATTTATACTTAACTGAATTATAACGGCTCAACTAAACGGAATTGTTTAAAATAGAACTGATTATTCACATAAAAATGGATTTGGCGTTAAATAACCGGCAAAGGTTGATAATATGTCATAAAACCAACCAACCAACCAACCAACCAGCCAATAGAAGTTTATGGTGTTATCAAGGAACGCTGCGGTTTTCTAAATGAACATTTTCGTCACGTGCTAGTGACGTCATTAATAAACGGCTAAAATGGTAGTGCCAGGTTTAATGCTTGAAAATCAGCCTTCTAGAGCCAAATGACTGCGATTTCAGCTAGAGTTTATGTTTTTGTAAATGCGTTAGATGTATTTTAAGACCACCATTACTCAGGTAAAAGATATTTTGTTGATAAAATATTTTATGAGAATAGCTGCTCGTGTTTGAAGCTATTTTTCAGTTAGAGCAACCCATTTTTTGTATCATATATTAAAAGCAGTCGAATCCTAATAGGTCTTTTTTGCTTTTGTGTGATATATCAATATGTGTACCAATAGCTCGAAGATTCAATTAGTGATATGCAAGTATATATATATATATATATATATATATATATATATATATATATATATATATATTCATCATACAACGTGTGAAAGCATATATATATATATATATATTCGAACGTACTGGTCCTTTGACTCTCTCTCTCTCTCTCTCTCTCTCTCTCTTTCCCTCTCTCCGTGTCTGCATTTTCTTTTACTTCTAGCAGGTCCTCTAAACTGCATACAGTGTCCGCACAGAGCTAATATATGTAAATCTATGCTGGTTTGCTAGCACTGGTGTGTTCATGCGAGAAGGTCCATAAGAGAACGTTGCTCATGAGCTCTTGCAATTTTCTCCGGCTGTGCGTCGTCTATTTTACTTGTCCCAATTGGAAGGTTTGTGAGATGAGACAGAGGTGGCCGTACACCAGCTGTTTTATGGGGTGCTGCTGTCAGGATTTGTTCAAAATAACCCGTAGCATTCTTTTGTAGTTCCCATATGTTCCTTTCCTAAAGCATTTCGTTAGAGTCCAGGGGGTGCATCCGTACTGTAGTACTGACATGAGCACAGCTTAGAAAAAATCCTATTTTATTTTATCAAAGCGATTATATTTCCATACGAAGTCAAAAGAAGTCCACGTCTTCCCTAAGCGTCGGTTGACCCAGCTCTTAGTAGAGGAAATATTGTTACCGAGGTATGTGAACTGGTATAGGTGTGAGACTTAGTCTAACATAAAGTTGGACGGGTTTCGATCCCAGCCTCGAGTGTCCTGCGTGTCTAGCCACACTGAAGAGTTCTGATAGAACGAAACAGTCTGTCTGTGGATGACAATATATATATATATATTATATTTTATAAGATTTTACTGATTAAAAACACGTTTAACGTTAAATTTGAATCATAATTATATAAATATAAATATCGGGGTGGGGCTGTCAAGTTGGAATTCATTGCTGGATGATGTGCCTTTCCTACAAATTATGCATATAAGAATACCCGGATGTACACAAACTGGTAAGAATAGACACAGTTGGTGTTGAAATGTAGACCTCAAAATATTTATTGCACCACCTGCCCCTAATCTAATTTGCATAAAAATAACAAAAAAAAAAATGCTGAACGAATTTTTTAAACTTCTCCATTTATTTTTAAAGAATGAATATAAACGGTGAGTTACAAAAAAAATAGAACCCATAAGAAAGTTATGTACTCCCGCACAAGCAACTCCATGTTAAAATTTTCACCTTATTTCCGAAGGTAAGTCAAAAAGTGATGCCTTTTTATTTAGTACAGGAATAATTGCCGACACAAGAACATGTACATATATAAAAGTGAAGCTGGTTCTTTGTGAATCACATCCCTACTTCTCAACATAGTCACTGTTTCTCTCAATAGCAATGTTCCACCTTCGAATGAAAAAAAATTAAGTAAAATTCTGTTGACTGTTCTTTGAGCTGCTTCATCACTGCAGTTTTTTCTTCCTCTTAACTGGCATAATGTTTGCCTCTTAAACCCTCTTTCATGGGACCGAAGAGATGATAGTTTGAAGGCGCTAAATATTACCAATTGATTATGTTCTTCTGCAGGAAAATGCTCGACCACGCACAAGCATCAAGACAAGAGAAACATCCGCTCATTTGGGTGGACAACTTTACTTTATCCTCTATACTCGCTAGATTTTTCGCCTTCTTCGTCAATGCTCTAAAGAAAGGCATAAATCCACCTTTTTTTGGTTAATTGTAGCGCAGACTGGGTCTTTATTATTTGTTAGGGCAACCAGTCAAGAAGAATAGAAAACTCTGAATTCAAACCTTTAGGAAAGTTATTCAAGAGAATCGGTGCTCTATTCTTCCGTTGTCAGTTTATCCTTTAAAAAGTGCGTCTAGTCCTGATATGTCTTCAACACTATTAACAAATAAACTGCCTTGCTAGTCCAATGGTTTGTTTCTTTAACTGAAGTCTTAGGCCCTAATAAGTCAGGATTAACAAGAGAGTCTACTATATATAGAGATACCCGAGGGTCGTTATCTATATATGTAGATATAGAGATATCCGAGGGTCGTTAAAAAGTTCTACGTTTCACCAAGAAAGATGAGCCATAGCTTAACATTTTCGTTGTCACATCATACTTCCGGGGGTAGTAGAAAAGTTTAGTAGTTACCTGCTTCCACGCACATGAGAGGCCGATTAACGTGACACTGTCTTCCGGTCAGGTGCATCGTCTGTCAGCGTGTCTCTTTATTCTACCCACATTGTCACTTCTTATAAAACTAGAAAAACTAATTCAGATTTCTGTCTTAATTTCTGTGCAGGTGAGGCTCATACAAATCTGTGTGAAACTTAGACATTTTTGAACGACACTTATATATATATATATATATAAACAGCAAATTAGAATTTAAAGTTTATTATAACTCTTATAAGAATGTGTATATCCAGTTTTACGCGCGTCATAATACTAAAATAAAAAAAAATGGATTAATCGTTGGTTTTTATGTTAGAGTTTTAAAAATTTGTCGCTTCAAATTTTTAAATGTTGAACTCAATTATATAGCAAATTCCTTTGAGCAATTTGTAAAACTAGGATCTTTTATACCACTTTGTGAAATGAAAGTTTTTTTTTTAATTTACGAACGAAAAAGTAATAAAGTCATTATTTGTAATCAAAGCAAAATTTTGAAATATAAATCAACAATACACAGTAGCAAAAAAATAAGTAAATAAATAAATAGAAATTAATTAATTAACGAAATAAAATTGAATTAAATAAGATTAAATAACCTCGGAATCCAAACTGCTACAAACACTTCGAAAACAATTAGGAAAATAATCAATAATCAATAATAATAATTGGATTAGAAGCTGGTGAACATTCTTTCCTTTTTATTATGAGTTATAAATTTAAATGAGATAAAACTTTTAGTACGATTAACAAACGTATTTATGAACACATTCAAGATTTGAAATCGGGTGATTTTCGTTAAATATAATTTAGAAACCAAACAGTTTTAATTCTAAAGATTCTGAAATGTTAGTTAAAATACATAATAATCAACAGAGAAAGATTGTTGAATAAAGAGCGGGTTCTTTTAATTCATCACCTTTTTTGTTAAATTAGTTCGAAATAGTTACAATATTACTTATTTAGTTTTTATTAATTATAACTTAACTATACTTACATTCAATATTTCGATGACGATTTTTAAACAACGAAAATGTTATTTTTTTTAGTTAATTTTTATTTTTTTTAAATTTTCGAACACATAAAAGTGACCTCCATCTAGTTTGAATTTTTTCTTCCTTTTTCCATCTTACATAAGTACTTTTTCAGTTGAACCATTAAACAATTATAACACCGCCCAGAAGATGGTTGCACTGACCGAATCATGAGTAAATTTCTTATGAAGAACGCATGCTTTGAGTATTTTTCACTAATATATATATATATATATACTATCACAATTTACTAAGAGTGCCTCGTCACGGCGAAAGATTAGCGATTTAGAATCGAAAAACAATAACTGCTCAATAGTGATCTTGATTCACTTTTTTTCCCAAACTTTCACTATTCTTCCAAAATCTTCGTTTTGTGTCTCAATAATGGTTTGTGAATTTAACCAGATGACCATTTCGTGGTATAGTAGATTCCATCCACACTGGGCGCTCTATATTCCTGTCCTTGTGCCAAGCCGAATTTCAAATTGATTGTTTAGGTTGCCCCATCATAGCGTACTGGCTTGGAAGATTGTCTCGCTCACTAATTATGAAAGAGTTATGAGTTCCATCAGTTTAATTTTGCTAAAGGTTCCTCGTGTAATATAATGGTTGAGAAACTATCCTAGAAAACTATGACTGGCGAGTTTGATTCTCCATTGAATATCCTGTACTACTGAATTTGTGCTGCTCTCAGATTTTAACTGCATGAAAGGTACTGCACTCGCACAGACCTGTGTTTCACCAAAAACTGCCGAGCATAACAACCGAGACTATAGACAAAATGTATCAAGAATTAGAACTAGCACAACTAGACAATTTTTTCTTGTCTAGATGTCAAAAATCATCCCTTTGTTATGTTGCTCAAATTCATAATATACAGAGCTTATGAAATTACTTTGATTTACCAATTGTCTGTTTTATCCTCCTGTCATAGTACAACTCAAGATTGGCAAGAACAACGGCAACCAATTTTTTGTGTTTGCTTATAACATCAAGGATTATGTTTTCATCATGTTTTTTTTTAGATTTCAAAACTTAAAATTCTTTTAGCCTGAGTGCGATTGACAAAGTAAGTAATATCCTAAACTAGACCTTTGCTTTATTTTTATCAGCTTAGCTAAACAGAATCGTTAGCTTTTTGTTTTACAAAATGAAGTAGAAATGTAGTTGAAAATCTCCAAGCCAGAAACCTAAGTGATGACAATGTAAGGAATGGTTATTTCCCCTTGCTAGTTTAACTACTTTAACGCTTCTACTGACATTCCATTCTTGTGGAATTTCTTTATCTTCCACATTTAACGTTACTCTGAATTGAAAAAAAAATGTCTTTTCTTCTTTTAGTTTACGAAGAGATTAGAGATTAGAGGTTGTTGATCGTAAAAGAGTCGTCAGATATCACATGCCATTTACTAAGCTTAGATTAACGCACGTGTGTGTGTGCGTGAGTGCATTGTTAGGTTTTATTGTAATAATGATAATTATATATGTATTTTTTTGAAGTGGGTAAGTTTGCCGATCGTAGTCAAGGGCGACTCGAAAGCTTTTTATTTTTCAATAGCGACTACAGCAAGATGTAGGGAGACGGCGCTACTCTTCTCCCTGGATAGCTCGACTTACCCTTGATATATTGCTTATAATGTTCCGTGTTAAGCAAGGGGGCATCAAGTACCATTTTTGAGTCTTTGGTATGACTCGATCTGGGATTGAACCATGGTCTCCCGGACCATTAGCAAACACTCTAACCATTATACCAATGGGCCAGTAAACAAGGAAAATTACATTGCGAGACTCAGTTTTTATCTGCTATTCTCACAATGTGATGGAAAACCAATAAAATCTGAAGCATTGTAAGATAATCATGAAACTTTAGCTGATCCAGTAGTTATCATCTGATAAGTCTCTGTTTGTAGTTTAACAAGTTTTTTTGTTTTTTTTTGTGGGGGTGAGGCACTCGTACGAGACTGAATCATAAAGCATCAAAATAGAATCTGTATTTACCAAGTCAATTAATGAAACGTTAATTTTCTTCAAAATTGTTCTTGTGGAACACTCCTTTCCGCAAGTTCTTCATTAGTTGAAGTGTTTCTCAAATTTCTACTTTGATAGAATGTGAAACCGCAATGTCGAATTTTGATTTACAAGAAAGTTCTTGTCTAGCCTTTCACTTGACCTCTGGGTCAAGTCTTTTAAATCGATATAAGTTAATACAATTATGCCCACCCATCCCGAAGCATCAACTAAGATGTATGGTATAAATATAAGTCTGGAATAACCAGTGACGACCGAGAAAGAACGGGTGACAACCAAAGAAAAGATTTGGTGACGAACTGGAGAGACAGTTTGGCAGCCGGGAAGACGGCAATAGGGGCATGACGGGATGGCACCCCTAAATGCAATCTCCGTGAGGAGATACCCTAAATACAAGCTACGGATATTCACACAGGAAAATACCCCCAGGGGATCCCGAGAGGGGGGGAGAATGAGGTCCCCAATAGGACGGACATACAGGAAACGGAATCGACCGACCAAAGGATTATGAGCTCGAAATGTGTGTGCGGTAAAACCTGCAAGAATTTGCGAGGATTAAAAATTCACCAGGGTCGTATGAAGTGTCTGATGGGGGGGAGACAGGAGCAGCGCACAGGACAAGATCTTGATCAGACGCAGGAGAAGCAGGGTCAGGAAGTACACCACAGAACCCAGTCTCTCCACGCAAATGTCGCCCCTAAATCGACGTCAACGAAAACAAATATCAAATGGCCCCCCTCGAACAGCATAGGGGATTGGCAGAATTTTGATAAGGACGTTTGCGAAATCGCACGTCTATCTTCAAAAGGAAGCGTAGAGGCTCGGATAGAATTACTCACAGTAATAATCAATAATTTTGCAGCGGAGAGATTTGGGTAGTCATCAGTAGAGCTTAGCTCTGATTGGCTGTTGCAAAATTATATATAGAGCCTTTTCTGTGGTCATTTTTTTTTTTTTTGTTTTCTCCTTGTGTGGATGCGCAGGTTGGCTGCCGGGATGGGAGTTGGAGTTAGATCGATGCCAACTGGGTCATTTGGGTGAGGGGGTCTGATGTTGAAAGACCCGAAACCCCCCATGATCCCAAAGGAAACATCACTGACGACCCATCCCGAAGCATCAACTAAGATGTATGGTATAAATATAAGTCTGGAATAACCAGTGACGACCGAGAAAGAACGGGTGACAACCAAAGAAAAGATTTGGTGACGAACTGGAGAGACAGTTTGGCAGCCGGGAAGACGGCAATAGGGGCATGACGGGATGGCACCCCTAAATGCAATCTCCGTGAGGAGATACCCTAAATACAAGCTACGGATATTCACACAGGAAAATACCCCCAGGGGATCCCGAGAGGGGGGGAGAATGAGGTCCCCAATAGGACGGACATACAGGAAACGGAATCGACCGACCAAAGGATTATGAGCTCGAAATGTGTGTGCGGTAAAACCTGCAAGAATTTGCGAGGATTAAAAATTCACCAGGGTCGTATGAAGTGTCTGATGGGGGGGGGGAGACAGGAGCAGCGCACAGGACAAGATCTTGATCAGACGCAGGAGAAGCAGGGTCAGGAAGTACACCACAGAACCCAGTCTCTCCACGCAAATGTCGCCCCTAAATCGACGTCAACGACAACAAATATCAAATGGCCCCCCTCGAACAGCATAGGGGATTGGCAGAATTTTGATAAGGACGTTTGCGAAATCGCACGTCTATCTTCAAAAGGAAGCGTAGAGGCTCGGATAGAATTACTCACAGTAATAATCAATAATTTTGCAGCGGAGAGATTTGGGTAGTCATCAGTAGAGCTTAGCTCTGATTGGCTGTTGCAAAATTATATATAGAGCCTTTTCTGTGGTCATTTTTTTTTTTTTGTTTTCTCCTTGTGTGGATGCGCAGGTTGGCTGCCGGGATGGGAGTTGGAGTTAGATCGATGCCAACTGGGTCATTTGGGTGAGGGGGTCTGATGTTGAAAGACCCGAAACCCCCCATGATCCCAAAGGAAACATCACTGACGACCCATCCCGAAGCATCAACTAAGATGTATGGTATAAATTACCTGGACCTTTCTCAAAATAACTTTATTTACTAGGTTTTTTCAAGAGTTCTACAATATATTGGCAACCTTTGGTAAAATTCGGCCACTCTGGATGTTTTTGCTGAGGTCATGAAGGTGACTAAACACACTGGACTGTGAGATGCCGAGCTCGCCTGATACTCCCCGAGAGCTACTCTCCAGATTTGCCGAGGTCCTGAAGGAGACCAACCATATTGGTCTGTGAGATGCAGAGCTCGTCTGATACTCTCAGAGTGCTACCGTCCAGATATGCCGAGGTCGTGAAGAGGACCAACTACACGGGACTGAGATATATTGCGCTTGCCTGACACTCTCTGAGTACTACACGCTGGATTTATCTTTATGACTTGGAACACGGTCTCGAAATCAACCGTTTTAGGCTTGACTGATAATGGAAGTTATTGTATCACGAGAGAAATTTTTTGAACCATCTGTTTACTGTATTGGGATCAACTGCGCCTTCATCTTTCGCACAAAATAATTTTTTCAGTTGTTTCAGCAAGCGTTATAGCCCAGTTCGAACTGGTAAAAACATAGGATCCAAAATTCGACAAATTTTTTCCGTTCATCTGTGAGGTTTTCAAATCACAACGTGTCAGCACATCAACAACCACTATACTACCAATCAAAGTGGGTGCCTACTATAGCTTGAACAGCTTCGGTTACATGGTATAAACGCCAGAAACTAGAACCTACCAAAATATTGCAAAACTTTTGAATTAACCAAATATTACTTACGAAGTTTATGACAGATTAGCGTTGTTTGATATAAAACAAAGAAAAGGAAAGACCAATGTATTCGACGTCATCTCGAGTTAAATGTTTTTTTTTAATGCCACTTTAGCCTCTAATTTATTTTCAATTAAGATACCAAAATTTTGAAATTCCTTTTTGATTTTTTCTGACTTGACGCTTATCAACAATAACAACAAAAGCTAAATAAATAGTCAGAAGATCTGGATCTAAATCAACAAACAATTTAATTTATTATTCAACTGACCGGACATGATAAGTAATCTTGTTAAATGATGCATAAATACAAAATAATCTGAAAATTATTCTGAGCTTCCTTGGGTTTTCCCTTATTAAGAGGATATCGTTTCATTGTTATTTGAACCAAGGAATCAGAAAGATAAAAATGAAACTCAGCAATAAAAAATAAAAATTCGCCAGATCAACACATTTCTGACGAGTTAAAAAAAAAGAAAAAAAACAAATTCCAGTCACCTATCTAATTCCAGCTGTTGATAAGAAAATGCACTTTACTGGACAGTTTTTTGAGACTGTGTCAGACTTTGAAAATTATGATATGGATAGATTTCCTTGAACAGAACATAAAGAAAGCTACTGTGACACAAACTAATCTCAACCCCTTGTCAATGGTACCATGTCGACTAACATTTCTCTTGTAGTTAAAGACCAGTTTACTCTCAATTGTCTTATCTATCCAGTCCTATGCCATCAGCCTTTATTTCAGTCCACTGAAGGTTCTAGATCTTGTCATCTAATGGATTTTGCTTTGTAAAATGAATCTTTGAGATAAAAACGAATTACTCAATCCAGTTCAAGAAGAAAATACTTGTTGGTTACATAGTGACAGAGATGAAAAAGTTAATCATATAATAAGCTCAAGCAAACTGCCCCAAAAGGAATAAAAGAGTTCACATGACTGGGTGGGATAGATGATCTACACGGAATTGTGCAAGATATAAAAATTTCACCATGCTGAGAAACAGAATATGCCCAAAATAGAATGGGACGCATAAAATTCGTTGGGACCTTGAAAGATATATGGACTATCAAGTCCCCGACTTGAAGACCAGACTAAGTTTTATTTAACAAGAAGAAAATATCTTGTCAGTGCGAGGATTTTGTTGTTTCAGCCGACCACAGAACGTAAATAAAAACGAAGCGATAAATAAACCCCTGGATCTTACCAGAGAGCTAAAAAAAAAACTGCAGAATTTGAAGTTGATAGTGATACCAACTGTAGGTGTAGTACAATCATAATTATTACAGCTAGCTGTTATCAGGAGAGACACTGCTTCCTCGGTAGGTGAACTAAAGACATCGACACTCGACTAACAAAGGCATGGACAACTATCGATAGACTAGGGATCATATGGAAGTCAGACCTTACCGATAAAATGAAACGCAGTTTCTTCCAAGTAGCAGTTGTGTCGATACTGCTATATGGATGCACTACATATACGCTAACAAAAAGACTGGAGAAAAAGCTTAACGGCAACTACACGAAAATGCTGCGAGCAATTTTGAACAAGTCCTGAAGGTAACACCCCACAAAATACCAGCTGCACGACCACCTACCCCCCACCACGAAAACTATCTAACTAACTATCTAAGTTAGACGAACCAGAAATGCAGGACACTGATGGAGAAGCAGGGATGAGCTCATAATTGATGTTCTCCTCACATGGCAGAGCAAAAGCAAGGCGACCAGCTTGAACCTGCATACATCAGCTCTGAGGATATGGGATATAACCCTGAGGACCTGCCAGAAGCGATGAACGATAGGGAGAAGTGGCGAGAGAGGGTCAGGGATATCTGTGCTCGCGGCACGACATGATGATGATGTTGTTATTAGGAGAAACCGCAAAAGAGAAATAATTTGTAAGAACTCGTTCAAAGATAACATGCAGACCAATTATACCAAAGTAAAAACAGGTGATAAAACGCAAAATAAAAGCTATTGTAGGTTTTGTGGAGACCGAAATGAAGTGGTTAATTATATTAGCAAATGCAGCTAACACGTACAAAAGGAATACAAAACTAGGAGGGAAAATTGATTCCCCGAGAGTTGTGCCAAAAGTTAAAATTTTACTATGATACCGAATTCTATCAACATAAATCGGAATCAGTCTGAGAGAATGAGACGCAAAAACGTCTTTGTGATTTTGAGATTCCAACGGATCACCAAATCGCAGCCAAATGACCTCTGTGAAGATGGATTAACAAGAAGAGACTTTGTCATCTTGTTAATTTTGTTGTTTCGGTGGATCAAAGCGTGAAAAAAGAAAAGATAGTCAAATACGTGGACCTTTCTCAAAAAATTAAAAAACCTGTGAAACATGCAGGACACGTTGATACAAACTATAATTGGTACATTAAGAATGATCCTCAAAGGACTAGAAAGGGGATTGGAACAATTGGAAATCCAAGGAAGAATCGAAACCATTCGTAGAGAATTGTTGAAATCAGCCAAAATACTCTGATGATTCCGGGAGACCTGAAAAAACATACTGTCACTCAGACTCCAGTGAAAGACCACCAGCTATATCTAGGGTTAAAAACCTGCAAGTAAGGAAATGATATAATTTGAAGTGTATGTTATATGGTGATAGAGATGAAACAATTAATCAAACGATAAACGAATGCATCAAAATTGCACGAGAGAAATACAAGAGAATGCACAGTTAGGAAAGAAAGGTGATCCAATGGAAAATGTACTAGAGATTATAATTTGACCATGTTGATAAATGGAATATTCACAAACCAGAATCTGTTCACAAAGATGAGACCCATAAAATTCTTTGGGACTTTAAAATAAAAGTATCACTCAATTCTGACCAGAAGACTAGATTAAGTATTAATTAACAAAAAAAAAAAAGAGTTTGTCAACTAGTGTATTTTGCAATTCCAATGGACCAAAGAATGAAAATGAACAAAAACTACTTGGATCTTGCTAGAAAACTAAAAAAAAAAAATGGGGAATATGAAAGTGGCGGTGATAGCAACCGTAATTCCTGCCGCGTATTACACCGCTGTGCAAACAACAACAAAAAAAAACCTCGTAGATATATAAAAGTATAATTTATATTTTTATTCTTCGACGTCGACAATTGTGTTGTAGGATTACAGTCAGAGAGAATTGGCACATATCTTACTTCTGACCCTTTTTATGAAGTATTGCGACGGCTGAAGAACACACACGGGAAGCTGACAGGTCTGCTTGAGTGGCCAGCGGGTCTCTCCCTTCGTTTGAGAGACCAGTGGATCTCTCCCTCTTGCTTGAGCGATCAGCCTACCTCGCTTGAGCGACCAGCATATCTCTGTTTTCAGTATAAAATTACTGACCATATATTGTCTCTGAAGTCCCAAGCGGAAATATGAATATCCTCTTCGCCTCACGTATTTTTCATACTTGCATACTTCCGTTTTTTCCCGGTAATTTGTTGATCTTATCTGCGAACGGAAATATCTGTCACTCTATCCATTGACAATAAATTATATTCTTGCCATCATCTTTTATTTTTCTCTCTCCTGTGAAACCACTTTGTTGATGTTATCTTGCGACCGCATTGGATCTGCTAAGTTCATCGTCGCCAGCTAAGCAAGTATATTACATTCCGATCCACAGTTCACGTCTTACAGTTGCGACGCTTCAACAACCAAGAGGGATTAGAAACTTCCGTCAAAGATATCTTCACCTCAAAGGACAAGAACTGGTACCAGTAATAGGATCAAAGAACTTGCAGAATGCTTGGCTCTGTTTGTTTTAACTTGAAGAATAGAGCAAATATGTTACCAAAATATTGCGAAACTTTTGACTCGCCCTAGTAATTAGGCAAATATTTGTCTGTAAGATGGCTTCTAATTTTTATGCTGTATGATAATATATTTTTATCGGCAATAAAATCAGTACAAAAGTTTTGAGCCTCAAAGTCCATAAAATAGTTTTAAGAAATATGAACCTTTGATTACAGTGGAATCTTAGTGGATGTAAATTTAATCCACTTTAGCTTCGAAGGAGAGATTTGGACTTGGAAAATTGAAGACCTATTTCTTGCGTTTGATAATTGTCACATGTTTGGACACGTTCAATCTTTCGTTCGACTAATGAGAAACGTTAATATAGAAAGTTACCATCAATTATGCTCGTGCCAGCTTTCGCTAAAAGACTGCACAAATAAATTATGAAGCCATGAATGTCTTTCTTAAGCAAAGTTGAAACTATCAGTCATCGAATAGCCTTTTATTAATATCTTCATACGTGACGGTGTACACGCATAAGTTTATCTATATGAATACGCACAAGGGTGAACACAAACACATACACACTCATATATATATATATATATGTGTGTGTATGAGTGTGTGTGTGTGCGTGTGTGTGTTAGAAATACAAAAAAGGAAAAAGTTGCACGAAAAAGTGCTTGAATCTTTAATGGCAGAGCAGGTATAAAACGTAAGAAATATTAAGATTTTACACACAAGAGATCCGTTAAGTCATATGTAAATTACACGATCATCAGACGGTAATATATATATATATATATATATATATATATATATATATATATATATATATATATATGAGAAAAGTAAATAATGGTTACTTAGAATGCTGTCATTCTCATAGTATTGTTAGTAATCACATTTTAATGTTAACACCGCCCTGCTTACTGGTTTTCAAGAACTAGTCAGTTGGGATTGCAGAATACGCCGACTGCGTCTCTGCAGAAGGCTCCTACCCAAAGATTGTTCTGGATGTAACACTAAACCATTTGCGGTTGAGGCTCCAGTTCTGGAATTTGGGGGAATGTAGAGTACCCCTTCATTGCAATTACTCCGAGGTCCACTCTGACCCTGAGTGGTAGTGTCTGTTAGGGTCTCATGTATGGGTCAAATAGAGCAATTTAACCACTTATTATACTTGAAACCATTTAAATATGTGCAAACAAAGGATTAGTATTGAATTAGACGGGAATTCTAGATGAATAGAATTACTAATGTTAAATAGCAATACAAACATTTAAGTATGAGTAATCAATAAATAGCAGTACGTGAAACCATTTAACTGTGTGCAAAATGAGCTCTAAGTCGTTTAATAATAAAGTCACCGACAAACTATAAACTTAAAAATTATATATATATATATATATGTATATATATATGGAAACAGGCATAAAATAACCATTAAGAGTTGATTTGCCATTAAACCAAATAACTTAATCTATGCCATGTTTTCTATCCTTTCTAACTGTTCACCAGAGAGAACAATTATAATGGAAAATATACGAAAATTCTGAAATTTTAAAAGTTTTCTTTTTACTATGTAAATATAATTCTAAATGATTTTTTTCTTTTTATCGACCAGATTATCTAAACCGAACCTTTATTGTTTTGTTTAACCGTATAAAGTAGAAAGATGGCTGAAATTTTCTTTAACTGAAGGTATAATGTCTTTTATAGAATTTTATCCTACACTCACAGTGTGACAGATTTTGAGGCCAGTTTACCAAACAGCAATGATATATTTTTCGATTTGTCTATCTATAATAAATCCATTTTTCTTATGGGGGCCAAATGCATCATTTTACATTAAATGCCAGGTTTTATGCTAATTCTAGTATATATAATCTAAAGTTATGAATGATTAAAGTGGTTTGTTTGTACACTTACACCAGTACAAATACTCACATAGACATATTCAGATATTTTTCCCCATACACTAATTGTCACATGTATTTAAAAAAGATAGAATCACTGACCCGAATGGAAATCCTGGCCTGTTTGCGTTTCACTAATGTCTTTGGGAAAGATATGAATCCTTCTCCTTATAAATATGGATAAATAGTAGGGCAGACTAGGTTCTTTAGGCTTGATGAGACAACTTGCCAAGAGAATGGAAAATTCTTAATTCAAATCAGCTAAATACAACTTTAAAAATTTAATTCATATCGCATCTTGCCAGTGGTAGATGGGTTGGGTATAAAAACAGTTTTCAGCGTTTGTTTTTGTTGGTTTTTTGTGTTTTGAAAACTTATATTCCGGCAATTTTAACTTCTTTGTGTCCCTGACAATAATAGTTGTAGACAACTCAATCTACGAAGATAACTCTCAAAAAGATTTTTTAGGTGGGTGAGTCACACGTTTAGACACGTCATCGAGAACATTGACAGTTAGAAACGACGGTCAGTTTGGCTCTTTCACTCCTGTGCACTCCTAGTTACACACAACAAATCAGCCAAACGCAAAATTGTCAATTTGTTAGGAAGTGTAGACTGCGGAAATTTCACATTGAATTCGTCTTTCACATTTTGTAAAGTTTATAAGGAAATAAAGGTCAATTATGAATACTCATTCGTTCTAGGAAAAATTAAATAATCGTCAGAAAAGAACAGATGGTCAATTGAGACTAAAGAATGACACTTAACATTAAAAAATCTAAATGCTGTTGTCTTGCCACATGGCGTAGTGTTGCCACATGGCGGATATTTTATCAAAAAAAAAAAATTACATTTACGTAAACTTTACCATCTTATCTTCATCTACTCATTGGTCTAGTTGGTAGAGTATTCGCCAATGGTCCAGGAGACCTGGGTTCAACCCCAGGTCGCGTCATACCAAAGACTTTAAAAATGGTACTTGATAAGTCCTTGCTTAACACTCAACAATATAAGGTATGTATCAAGGGTAAAGTTGAGCAATCCAGGGAAAGGAGTAACGCCCTCCTCAGCACCTCGGTGTAGTAGCTATTAAAAAGGAAGCTGTCTGGTCGCCCTCGACTACGGTCGCCAACTACTTTATCCTATTTTATAAAATGCATATATATATGTATATTTTGGCAGCACTTCTTCATTAATACAAATCTCGTTGAATATAATGGACATTTTCTGTCTACATATTTTCTTGTTGATCCTTTCATATTGCTGTATTGATTTTATATTATTCAGAAGGAATAGATTGACATATTTTCCATTATATTAGAACATCAAAATAACAAACAAAAACTACAGATTCTCAAAGCACTACATATTAGGAACATGCAACCCAAACTTAACAGAATTAATTTTCAAACTAGTGCTAATGTACTTAAATGTCTTTAGCTACTAACACTATTTATACAACAATTTTAAAAGTAAACGCTACACACTGCAACGACCCAGACGCTCTTCTTCTTAGAAAGTAATAATGTACATACAAAAATTACATCACTTTTGTAATACATCCTTCCCTGATGATGGCCCAAAGTCGGACAGAAAGTACTTGGGAAATAAACAATTATAGAAAATATATCAATCAATTCCCGCCGAATATTATAAAATCAATACCGTATTACGAAATGATCAACAAAAAAATATGGATACAGAAAATGTCTATTATGTTCAACGAAATTTGTATATATATAAATATATATATATATATATGTGTGTGTGTGTGTGTGTGTATTTAAAAAAATCGTGTGTGTGTGTGTGAGAGAGAGAGAGAGAGAGAGAGAGAGTGCGTAAAAATATGCACATTTTAAAGATTCTAAGCGATCGTGATAAAAAGTTTCACGCTTAATTACCAATTTTCAGAAGATGAAGATCGCTAATTCAGTATGAAACTTTTAGTCACGATTGTTTGCAATTTTTCAAAATTTACCCGTTTTTACAGGCATAGTAGTTTGATCTTTTCATATTGAACACATTTTTACATCGTTGTTTGCATCAACGCCTTTTCCCAGTTAACAACCATTACAATAAATCTCTGTCTGTCTCAGTCATTATCACTTCTCTCTCTCTCTCTCTCTTTCCAAGGTGTAGCGGAGGGTGTTAATCCTTACTCCGGATTGCTCTACTTACCCTTGATTCGTTCCTTATAATATTTGTGTTATGCAAGGAGGTATCAAGTACCATTTTTGAATCATTGGTATGACCCGACCTGTGATTGAACCCTATTGGTGAACACGCTAACCATTACGCCAATGTATTTAGTGGGGGATAGTTAGATATAGGGTGTCTCAATATACATGGGACCCATGTGACTGCTAATAAATCTGTAAATAATAAAGTTATGTTCTTTTTTTGTTTCGGATTTAAAAATATTACACTAAAGCAACAATTAATCTTCGATCACAATGCCTTGGACAAGAAAGGAAAAATATTTTGCGCCACTTCTTATTTGGAGGCAAAATCATTCAAAACTGTCTCAAAATAGATGCAACCAATTAATATGATAATGATTAATTACTAAAATAATAAACTAAAAAAAGATTGCATGTCTTGGAAGCTGATATAATAATTAAAAAAAACATTGATTTGATATATCTGGCTCAAAGGATGCATTTTTTTATAGGACGTGTTCCAATTTTCTCAGTAATAAATCATTACCATACTGATGGGTTGCATCTATTTTGAGACACTCTGCATATTATTATGGCTAGTAATATATTCTAGAAAAATTGAATACTGGATAATCTAGAACGCTGAGTAGAGTAGTGGCTAACGAGCCGGATTGTGACACTTTAGCGAGTTCAAAATCCAATCGCGCTAGAGAGTATACTTTCGGATTAATACGCTAGGAAAAGGCATGAACATTCTTATCCTCCTCAGCTATGTGTTAAATAGTACGAATACAGTCTTTTTAAGAGGAAGGCTATAGCTTTAAATAACCCTCGAAGGTTGATATACCATTAAACAAAAGAAACTAAACCAGATAACAAAAATAAGTAGAATTTCTTGTAAGAGGTCGATCGAGAAAGTAGTAAGAATCTTTTTATTTATTTATTGTTTCTCTGTCAAATTTTCAGGTGAAAACATTCAGCCTATAGCCATAAGAATTTATATTCACCTGAATAATCTTGTGTGTTTGGTGAAGTGTCTCAAAAAAATTTAACACTGAATCAAAATTTAAACTTCATGACAATACGACAAATAACACTTGACAAGTTAACACAGACTTAGCGATATAAAATTCTGCCCCGGGAACTGGTTATTAGGTGCAGCAAGGTTTGTTGTTTTAGTGAGGTTGGGGTTGAAAGATTTTGTTGAAAACCTCGTTTTGGTCGAGCGAACATTTTATAAACTGAGAAAAAATTTTTTAAATGAGAACTCTTGTCAGATCTGATCGACGTTTCACAATGAAAATGATTAGTGACGAATTAAAATTGATTTGCTGATATTTAATAAGGGTTGCCAAACTTAAAAATAATGACATCTTGACCGCTGAAGATAGATTTTAGCCAAAATGAATACTCCTGTGGAATCACAGCACCTCCTTACTCAGCATTTCTCTGTGTCGTAGTGAGTTTTTGCTGTTCCCCTAAAATCAACTCCTTGCTCAGTAGTTGTCATTTGGCCTAAAATAATTCTGCTATGATACCACAATCACCAAATGTTCTAATTCAGATTGTTTCTAGGTAAATTCATCGCACTAAATTTATTCCAGACTTGCATACAAATTCTTTTACAAAAGTTTCTCAGTTGAACGAAATTAATGAATTGCTGATTTGTGTTTATAAAGAATGATTTTTATATCATAATTATGAATTCTTATTACATTGCATTTCGTGCCTAAATTTTAATCAAAACTTTGAGCTAAAATATTTTGTTAATCGCATCAGAAGGGGAATACGTTGAAAGAGCGGTCCATGATGATATGAAGCTTCTATTTAGGGAGTTGGAAGGGATATTTGTAGTTCATGGTTATCTCCACTATATCAGGAATTTAAATGATTAAGAAATTACTTTCAGAGTGAACACAAACATCTCATAATTGGTTGGCTGGTTGGGTTTTGCGACATATCAACCCTTGAAGGTTAATGAATGCCAAATCCTGTGTGTACGTATATATCAAATATATATGATGATGGTTGCTGAAACCGAAACGTTAACGTCGACTTTACATCTTAATTTATTCACCTATTTGGATTATGTTTTTTCTGCTACCTTCATGGTTTCAAGTATAGTTATCGAGCGCTGATAATTTTATTTGCACACAAATAGTTTCAAGTATTGCTTTTTAACACTAACAATTCAATTTAACATCAGTCATTTGTTTGTATACTATTAAATGGTCAAACAGTTTTATTTGACGCATAAATTGAACCCTAACAGGTACTACCACTCCAGATCAGAGTGGACCTGGGAGTAATGAAGGTATACTTAACATTCCCGAAAGATCCAGGAATGAAGCCATCAGGTGATTTAGTGTCACAACTTGGATACTCGTTGGGAGAAGGGTCTTACTCCTCTTCAGAGATGCAGTCGTCTGCGTATTCTATTGCCCCAACTGACTAGGTTCTTACATAACTAGCATTAAACTGTAGAAATTGCTCTATTTACAAAGAGCATGTTTAGTACAGAGTGTCACAAAATAGATGCAACCTATTAATATGATAATGATTTATTTCTGAGACAAACGCAATAGCGGTCATTTGGAACACGTTCTGTAAAAAATGCATACTTTGAGCCAGATATATCAAATCAATGCTTTTTTTTATTTTAATTATATCGGCTTCCAAAATATGCAATCTTTTTTTAGTTAATGGTCTCAGAAATAAATCATTATCATATTTATGGGTTGCATCTATTTTGAGACAGTTTTGAATGATTTTGTCTCCAAATAAGTTGTGAGGCAAAATATTTTTCCTTTCTTGTCCAAAGTATTGTAATCGAGGCTTAATAGTTGTTATAGTATACTATTTTCAAATTTGATATAAAAAAGAACCCAAAATTATTGGAAGTAGAGTTATTAGCTGTCACATGGGCCCACAATGTATATTGAGACACCTTTTCGAATTTTGATATGTAGAGATTGATTAAGAAAGCTAATATCAAGGAAATTATATCATAAGTATAGTTGGCGATCTTCGTCGAGGGTGACCAGAAGGCTCCCCTTTCAACAGCTACTACACCGAGGTGTAGGGGAGGGTGCTTCTTCTTTCCTAGGATTGTTCCACTTTACCCTTGATCCTTACTTTATAATGGTGAGTGTTAAGCAAGACGGCATCAAGTGCCATTTTTTATGTCTTTGGTATGACTCGACCTGGGATTGAACCCCGGTCTCCCGGACCATTGGCGAACACTCTACTCCTTAGGGCAATGGACCGGTTATCCGTCTGAATTAGGTAGAGGGTAAAGATTGGATCGGAAATGACTATTTTACTATTTTTCTTGTCAATTAAAGAATACACTCCCTGCTAAGGGCTAAATAGTACCATTATTCTACAAGGATAGATTTGGCATTAAATAACCCCCAAAGTCTGATATGCTAAAAATAATTTGTAAATTTTTCACTTCGTGTTAATACTATTGCGAGTGGCATGATTTCATCTCTTCTTCCCACCAGCTATGAGTGGAGCAGAATGGGTTCTTTAACCTTTGTACAGCAACTAGTCTAGAAGAGAAACTCTTTATTCAAACCAGCTTTACACCGCTTGAAAAATGATTTTGTGTCATACCCTATTTGTGATGGAGGGTTTGTGTAAATACATAAAAATACATAGAATGCTCTGCCAGCTCTGGGTGCGGATTCGAATCCAAATCAGTTGGGTGAGAGACGATGATACCTCAATATTACCGAAGGGTGAATTCCGATGGTGTTATGGTTAAAGTGCTGATCTAAGGCCTCACGTAAGTGAGTTCGAACGTCAGTCTCGTTATTACGTTCACTTTCACGCTAATACCCTAGTGAGAGGTATGAATCCCCTTATCCCTACAGCTATAGGTTGAATTATACCACTACTTTTCTTCTATAAGGATTGCTTTGGTACTAAGTAACCCACGAATGTTGATATGCCATTAAACAAAGAAACTGAAACCTATGTCACGGAAGACAAGTTTAAGAGTTGCTCATATACTTCTCTGTGTCTGTCTCTCTAAGTGGACTCTTTCAGTACATTTCTGGTTTTCTTGTGATAAGCCATTTGAAAGATTTTTTTTTTCAGGAAAGAAGTGTCCAGATTTCAAGAACGTCAGTGTTTTATCTCTTTTAGGTCAAATAAAAGTCATAACGAAGAAACGTTTGATTTGAATGAAACTTACAAGATTTCGATCTTAAGACATCCAAATAAAGTGTTTTGATGCATTAAATCAATCTCGCCTAACACACACTAAGTGCATTTGTCAATTTTCCTATCAGATCATTCTTATTATATTTCACCCAAACAGACATACAAGCTCACAAATTTAAATCCTAGATAAGATTATTTTTTGCTGTGACGTTTTGGAAAGGCATGAACCCATTTCTTCTCTCCTTCCAAGCTATGGATAAATAGTAGGGCAGACTTGCTTCTTTAAACTTTAATACAGCAACCATTCCAGAAGTAAACCTTTGAATTCAAACCACTTGATATCTGTTTAAAAATTAATCTATCATATCCCTCCTGTAGCGGGGGTGTGGGGCAAATATATTCAAGCCACACAAATGTTGAAGCGTTTACGGAACCTATCCAATATCTACTGCTCAGTGGTGTTATGACATAGACATACTCACTCAAAGATACTACCCGGAATAATTCACTTCTCGTAGTGGCTAACGTGTTGGATTACGACGTTGTAGTCAGCGAGTTTAAACGCCACTCACGTCATTATGTTTACTTTCGGACTAATAACATTAGGAAAAGTATGAACCCCCTCAAGTCTCCAGCTGAGGGTCAAATAGTACTACAACTGATCTTTACGAGGATGGCTCCGACATTAAATAACCTTCGAAGATTGATACGCCTTAAAACTAAGAAACCAAATAAAATACATCTGGAAAATAATTTGGAATCAGCACAAAAATTTTGATTTTGTATTTAGCAGTAAATAAACTAATAACAGTTAGGACGCAATTTTTTAAAATTCAATTCCAGAACAATCTCCATGAAATATTCCTTTAATAAACTGATTCATTTCACTCAATCTGATAAACCTTTAATTTATTTTAAAAGAATTTCGATTTTGATTTTTTTTTGTACAGGATAAAAAGATATTAGCGTGATCTGTTGCTTATAAACTAATTCTGTTTAATTGTTGAAAATAAATGTTAGTTGTGCTATTAATGGATGCATATTCTTTCTTTTTTTTTTTTTTAAATCAAACGTAATTCGTTTCAAAACTTCAATTTTACTATTTTTCATAAATTTCTTTTCTTTTTATTCTGATGTGTAAGAAGAAATATATCAACGAAGTATTAGTATATTTTCATGTATTTTGCCGAGCAATGCCGAGTATTCTAGCTTATATTATCATAAGAAAGACGCGTACACAATTGGAAAATTTCAGATAAAAGAACATTAATTTATTAGAGTTGCAAAGAGGCCAGAAAATTTACTTGTTTTTGTGAAGTCGTAAAAATTTCTGCTCGTCTCTGGCTCGAAAATGTATAATAGTAATGATTCATTGACACTCTACACTCATTTTATACTCACAACATAGACACGTGTGTACATGTTACGAGTTATATATGGCCAAGTGATACCTAAAAGTAGGAGGGTTTCAGCGTACAAAACTTTAAAAAAAACTTTCCAGCCAGACCAAATCGGTTAAATACAGAATATGGAATTTATAACCAAACATCATCATCATCATATCGCGCTGGTAGCACGGATATCCCTGAACCTCTCTCGCCACTCCTCCCTATCGTTCATCGCCCTAGGTAGGTCTTCAGGACAACATCCCGTATCCTCACATAGCTGCTGAATGTATGTTCGTGCTGGTCGTCCTGCTTTTGCACGGCCATGTGTGGGGGTCCATAAGAGTATATCTCTTATGAGTTCGTCCCTGCTTCTCCAGCAGTGTTCCGCATGTCTGGTTCGTCTAACTTGAATAGTTTTCGTGATAGGGGGCAGGTGGCCGTACAGTTGGTGTCTTGTGGAGTGTGGCCGCCAGGACTTGTTTAAGATTGCACGTAGCATTCTTGTGTAATTGCCGTCTAGCTTCTTCTCCAGCCGTTTTGTTAGCGTCCATGTAGTGCAGCCATATAGCAGTATCGATGTGACCACTGCCTAGAAGAAACTGCATTTCATTTTATCGGTTAGGTCTGATTTCCATATAATCGATAGCCTATTGATAGCTGTCCATGCTTTCGCTAACCTCGTTTCGATGTCCTTTTCGGTTGATTCGACGCTGCTTCCTAGGTAAGTTAATTTGTCAACTAGTTTAAGAGGGGTTCCTTCTAGAGTGGAGATGTCCCCCGTTTGATTATAGCACATATATTCCGTTTTGTGTGCATTAACATAGAGGTCTATGCTTGCTGCTGCTCGTTCCAAACTATGCAGTAGTGTTTCGGCTTGGTCAGGTGTATTTGCCAGTATCGCTATGTCATCGGCGTAGTCGGCGTCGGTAATTGTTGTTGCGGGGTACCTTCTGCTTCTTTTCTTCGTCAGCTCGAAGCCATTCTCTCTGATTTTGTCAATCGATGTTCAAAGTACGTAATCTAGACAAATGATAAAGAGGTACGGGGCCAGCGTGTCCCCTTGTAGTACTCCTGCTACAATGTCGAAGTATTCTGTGTCTCCATCTGGTGATCGTACTTTTACTTTAGTGTTTCTATAGAGAATCGTTATTGCCGCTACGGTTTCTTTAGGTATGCCATACGCTAGTAGGATTTGTTCCATCATTCCTCTGTGAATGGAATCGAAAGCCTTGGTAAAGTCAACAAATATTAATGTCGCTTGTAGGTTTTTTGTCCGTACACCTTCAAAGATTCTACGGGTGGTTAATATTTGTGAGGTCGTGGATCTATTTCTTCGGAAGCCATTTTGGTTTTTCCTAAGTATGTTGTCGATTTTGGGTTCTATTCGGTTTCGTAGTAGGGCATTGTAGATTTTGGCTGCTATGGATGTAAGTGTTATGCCTCGGTAGTTTTTGGCTAATCCGAGGTCCCCCTTTTTAGGGAAGGGGAGTATGCCTCCCTTCATCCATCTATCAATCGGATTTTGATTGTATACTGCGTTGCAGTGTCGGAGCAGTATGTCGTCGAATTGTCTGGTCTTCCATACTTCCGGGGGAATTTAGTCCAGCCCTGCAGCTTTCCTATTTTTAATTTTTCTGAGAACCAAGTCGAGTTCTTCTTGTGTGAACGGTCCTAGTTTAATGTCTAATTGTTTGCTAATTATTCTGGTGATTGGTTCATGTGTTATTTTCGGTGGGTTTCCTAGTAAGTTTTCGAAATGCTGTTTCCACAGTTTTATTCTTTCTTGTTGGTTTGCTGCTTTCAGTTTTGCTTTGGCTGTGTTCTTTCTTCTACTCACTTCGTTTATTGATTACCAGGCTATCCTAGATTGTCTATCTTCCACCAAGTCTCTAATCTTATCTATCTGATTTTGAATGTATTCTGTCTGTTCCTTTATATATATGCCTGCTAATTGATATGGTGCCGTTTTTAGTTTTAAGGCATTTGTGTTTGTTGGGTTTTTTCGATAGTTTTTGGCGGCTGTTTTCACTAGTGCATGTTTTTCTCTCACCGCTAAAGTTTCCCATGGGACTCTATATTTAATTTTGAGTTTTGTTGGAATGCATTTCGCTGCTGCCTCGAGGTGTGCATTGACGAAATTTTCATATTTGTCGTTTGGTGTACTTTTTTCCGTCTTTTCTTGTAGTGTTTCGAATCTGTTTCTTAATTCTAATACGTATTTATCTCTTATATCTCTGTTGTTCAATAGGGCCCAGTCATAGTGTTTCGTGGTCGCTGTTCGTTTGGCGTTTTTTCGTAGGCTTAACCGTATTTTCGCCGTGACTATTCGGTGATCGGTGGACACCCCCTCAAAAGAGGAGTATGCCTCACAATTCCCGGGTGACCTGGGTTCAATCCCAGATCGAGTCATATCAAAACCTAAAAAAACGTACTTGATGCCTCCTTGCTTAATACTCAGCATTACAAGGTACGGATCAAGGGTAAAGTGGGTCAATCTAGGGAAAGGAGGAGCGCCCTCCTCTACACCTTGGTGTAGTAGCTATCAAAAAGCGAGCCTTCGGGTCACCCTCGACTAAAGTCGCCTACTTTACTTTAATTATTAGACAATCAATAAACCCATTGAGTTTCTGTTATAAGAACGGTCTATGATGATTTTGATGCTTGTGTTTAACGAGGGCGGGGTGATTCAGTTCTAAATTTTGTTCAGATAAAAAAAGAAAGAAAATTAAATAAATCGTCGGTTGTATCATTTTGGTATCAAGCCCAATTTTGATAGTCCTTTTCGGCCGAGACAAATTGACATCAACTGATTGTGAAATATGGCTTTTTTATGACATATAGCAGTTGTTACTATTCTTTTATTAATTAAATGGTGAGAAAATATTTTAAACTATTTCTTTGTTTGATAAGATTGTTCACGTTCAAAAGATCAATAAATTATTTGTACTTGTCTTTAATTGGAATCATTTTGAGATGAGGTTTCTTAATCTGAGTATTAATTCGGGGGCCGTGGCGCAGCGGATAGAGACGTTGAGTCTCTGCGTTTCCAGGTGAGCATTGTCTGAAGATAGCGGTTTCAAATCCTACCCAAGCGGGCCAGAGGTTTACTCTGTCAAAAAACGTGGTGCGATAAACAACAACTATGGAAGGCAGTAATTACTGGGGATACAGTTACAAGACTCAGCATTCCTATCCGAGGTTCCGGTAAATCACCTGAAGAAGGCCAGAGGTGAAATTTGGCCGAAACGTAGTGAAAGAAGAAACAACACAAAAACTACCAAGATGAGGAAAAAAGTCCGCAATAAATAAAGATTAATTCTCAAATAAATTATTTGATTGTGTTTTATGCCATTATTCTTTAAGCCATTTAATAAGGGCAATAATATACCGACATATAATGTTAGTTCTAACCACCCTGCATTCGTATTTAGACAAATTCCTAAAGCAGTAAATATAATAATAAATAGATTATCAACGTCAAAAAAGGTATTTGATAATCATAAAGAATTCTATAATGAAGCTCTACATAACACCGGTTATGGAAAAAAGAGCTTTTGTACTAAGAAACCAGAAAATAATATTATAATGAGAATAATATTTTAGAAAATCATATAAACAATAATATGAATATAAACAATATAATGAATAGAAATAACAATAAAAATAAAAGTAGAAAATTTTTCTGGCCTAAACCCCCTTTTTGCAAACTCTCATATACCACTTAAGGGAAATATTTTTTAGATTTTATCGACAAACATTTTAAAAAGGAAAACTCCCTTCGCAAAATAATTGATAAAAATTATGTAAAAATTAGCTATTCTTCTACTTATAATAATATTTATAAAATAATTTACGACCATAACAAAAATTTATAGGCGAACTATACTAGAAGAATAATGACACCTTAAAATAATCTTGTAAATGTAAAATAAAAAATTTGGAAAAACGTGTAACTTGAATAATATTATATATGAAGCTAATATCTCAACTAAAGAAGGTAGTACTAATGAAAAAGCATACATAGGAATTACCACTTGAAATTGGAAGTACAGATACTACGATTGCTTTCAATCATTTAAAAATCCAGCATTCAGGAATCAAACTGCCCTATCTGAATATTCCTGGTCTTTTAAAGAACTAGAATTAATCTCTAGTATAGGTTGGAAAATTATAAAAAAATCTTCCTCTGAAAATAGCTTATATGGTTAGTGTAATGTATGCTTAGATGAGAACAGATGTATTTCAAAGTATGAAGATAAGAATGTATTGAATGGAAAAAATGAATTAATATTTAAATGAATGCATAGAAATAAATTTTTAGTATAATTCAATTAAATGTCTTAAATGTAATAACTATATATATCAATACTAGATAATAAGGTGATTTTGAAATTGTAATTCAAATCATAGTGATATCAATGTATTTTTAAAAATCAATAAAATTGATTGAATAATTCAGATATAACATATCTTTATTAAAATTTTTTTTTTTTCATAAAAAATAAACTAATATATTATGCATATCTCATTGGCCTAGTGGGTAGAGTGTTCACCAATGGTCCGGGAGACCTGGGTTCAATCCCTGGTCGCGTCATATAAAAGACTTAAAAAAATGGTACTTGCTTGACACTCAGCAACATAAAGTTCGTATCAAGAGTAAAGTGGAGCCATCCAGGGAAAGGAGTAGCGCCCTCCCCGACACCTCGGTGTAGTAGCTATTGAAAAGAGAGCCTTCTGGTCACCCTCGACTAAAGGGAGAAAACTTTAATTTTTTTACAATTCTATGTACAGTACCATTTTAATATATGTAAAAAAAATCCTTAACAACCCGATATATATTTATATTTATATATATGATTTCGAAATTATCTGAAAGTTAGGATATTTTAGAAACATTAATCCAATATTTTTTACAATAATAATCAAATATTCATACAGTAAACCTAACAATTAAATTATAAATTCTTCCAAATTTATTGTTATTTATAACAATGAATATCTTTTTTTGTACAGGCATTTAAAATTGTCGTAGACTCTTGAATATTCAGTATGTTATTGCTACACATCTTATGTGATGACCGACCAATTTTTATGATTTCAGGTTTAAATGAACAGCTACAGCAGGAATTGGAATACACCGTACTAAAGCCTGATTGTCACTGCAGGTCAATTTCAAAAATGCAATCTGACACTTTAGAAGAACGATATGCAATAAAATTCTGTTTTAAACTTGGAAAAAATACCTCAGAAACGTACGGAATGCTTCAGACTGCTTTTCGACCATCTTGCATGAATCGAGCATCAGTCTTTGAGTGGCATAAGAGATTCAAGGAAGGCAGGGAGTCTCTAAGGAATGATGAGAGGTGTGGGAGGAGCAAGGAAGTCAATACACCAGAGTTGATTGGCTAAAGGGTTAGGGTTAGGGTTACTATGTTGAGGTTTTAAGGGAGTTCAGAAAAAGATTCCGTCGGAAAAGGCCAGCACTCTTCAAATCGGGTCAGTGGCATTTCCACCAGGACAATGCACCAGTCCACAACTCGATCCTTGTCACAGACTATTTGACCAAGATGGGCATCAAGACAGTTCCTCACCCTCCCTATAGTCCAAACCTTGCTCCCTGTGACTTTTGCTTATTGCCTAAGTTTAGAGGGTGTCGTTATGAGACAATTGAAGAGATGAAAGAGGCTGTGACAAAGGTCATTGACACGCTCACACAAGGGGACTTCCATGGGGCCTTCGAGAAGTTGTTGGAACGGTACAACAAGTGAATTGCAGCCGGAGGCGATTACTTCGAAGGAGACTAGACTTTCATGTGTTTACTATCAATAAAAGGGGCCATACGAAAAAAATCTGGAAACTTATTTAATAATCCTCATATGTTTCATAATAGAAGTAGACTTTTATCTTAAATTAATATCCATTTATGTTTAGATGACTTGTTTATATTGATTACAAGTCTTAAGATTTACTATAAAATTAATGTCAACACTAGTTAACCATAAGTTCTTCCCATTCAAAAATGTTGCTGTTTACACATACACAGCGTGTATTTTGAAGAATAGATAAATAGATATTGTGACGGCAAATTGACTAAAATCCCTAAACGGGACTTTATTTTCGCACGTGTGAAGACGGGGCAGGTTGGCACTTGATCCCCTACAGAAATAAGTCCTGTTCAGAGTTCTTTTCTCAGGCAGATAAGAACTGGCATATTACGTGAGGGAATAATTTAGGACCAGACTGACCGCCGCTGGCAAGGGGTTCCAAATTTCACACTATCACACACCCACCAGGTCGCTTTCTTCTTTCCCCGAGATAATGGAAGAAAGTGAGCCTATAGGTTTTAGTTGTAATAATATTAATATTGTTATAGTCGGCAACTCCGGTTTCCCGTGTGATACTTTAGGAATTAATAGGACAGTTCTAAGCAAGATAATATAAGGCGAATAGAAGCTGAAAGGAAAGCATGAAATAATAACATAGACCACATGGTAAAATGAAAATACATAGGTTCTTTACTACGGTTATATATATATATATATATATATACGTTCAAAGCGTCAAAAACATATAATAGGATAGTCCATGAATATAAATGTCTTTTCTTGGCTTTTATCCTTCTTCAAATAGAGAGAGAGAGTGGTAAACAAAATTTGGGTGTAAAGGAAAAATGTCCCAAAGTTACTTATCTTATTTTTTTGACGGGGTTCCACTGGAGAATTTTTCTTCTTTCACGGGCTAATAGACTTTGTACTGTTTTTAATACTGGCTTGAAGGATTTTGGAGTCCTTCATGTCTCAGTTAGTCTTTTGTCTTTAGCCCGGAGTAAAATGGCTATCGTCCGTCTGCCACGAGACTTGCTCAAAAACTGCCTTTTTTTGTATTTACTTCCGTTGAGGGGAAGGGAACCCCACTTCCGTTTGGGGTCCCCGCCAATCATTTGGCTTCATTTTCTCTTTCCCCTTCCGATGTCCGGCGACCCAAGGTCACTTAGGTGCGAACATCTGCGTGACCCACATTCTTTCCTAACGGTCACTTTTTGACTGCTAGATAATTTTAGTTCAACGGGGGGAGAGTATCATTCTTACCTCTTCGTCTTCGTGAGCTATCACGTGACAATATGAACACACTTGGATAGATAGATAGATAGATGTTAATAGGCATAAGATAGATAGATAGATAGATAGATCCAAAGAAAAAGACTGAAAGTGATATCACTGTCACGTTCATATTCCTCTGCTTATTCAGTTCTCTAAAAATATTCAGCAATTCGTTGGTTATTCCAATTTCTTTTATTTACAATCTATGGTAGGCTGCAACGGCAAAATTCACTAGATAATAATTTCTTTTTTTCCTTAGGAACTGTTCCAAGCACATCAAATGGTATCATCGATACTTTTACGATCGACAACTTCTTTAGCTCTCTAGCAAGATCCAATAATTTATTTATCTTTTCACTTTCTTTTACTTTCACACTGTGGTCAGCAGGAACTGCAAAATCCACGACTTGACATATTTTTTGTTGATATTAGGTATGGTTGTTTGGCTGGGATTAGGTGACCCATTTGTATCCCACCAAAATTTTATGCATCTCATTTTCTATCGCAGACTCTTTGTTCATATACGATGTGTCTTTATGGCCAAATTTAAATTTCTTGCATAATTCTATGTGGTTAACCATTCCAGCCCAGTCGGGCTTTGTCTTCAATTACTTCTGTACCAGTTTACGGTATAAGGTTTTATATTATTGACTATTTCCCCTACGACATCACATAATCCACACTTGCTATTCTGTATATTATCATATTTTAATTGCAAATTTTTCACACCAGCTTTGACTGATGGTCTTCACTGAAGTCATGGTAACATAAGATGGATAAGACCCTTCCAGGTATCTTTGATGATTTTAATAGGGATTTAGTCTGAAGGACCTCGATCCTTCCGCAAGTCTCCACAGCCCAGTTAGCTGGGGCTGTAGAATACACCGACTGCATCTCTGCAGAGAAGTAAAACCCTCCAACGAGAGTCCTAGATATGACACTAAAGAATCTGATGGTGAGGCTTCTGTAATGCTCGAACTTTGAGAAATACGGAATACCTTTTACTTGCTATTACTCCCAGGTCCACTCTGACCAGGAATGGTAGCACCTGATAGAGTCCTATCAATGGGTCAAATAGAAACGTTTGACATTTAAACTGAGAGGAAACAAATGACTTATGCTAAATTGAATTATTTGAAACAGTACTGTTTTTACCTTTTACTGTGTATAAACAAATGACTGTTTGATTGAATTGTTAGTGACACTTAGCAATGCTTGGGCAATTTAACTTTGTTAACTCATGCGAAATTGAATTGTTAGAAATAGAACAGTTTGATCATTTAATTGTATGTATCTGAGGAGTGGTGAGAGAAGGTCAGGGATATCCGTGCTACCAGCGCGACATGATGATGATGATGAAGGTCACCAACTTTACTTATTTATTCATATTTTTTACTGCAGAATTTTGATTCTGTAGAGACCAAAGTAAAATTCCGTTCTCCTGATGGAGACACAGACTGCTTTGACATTGTAGCAGGTGTACTGCAAGGAGACACATTAACCCCATTACTCTTTATCATCTGTCAAGACTACGTGCTTAGAACATCTATCGATAAAATCAAAGAAAACGGTTTCAAGTTAACAAAGGAAAGAAGCAGAAGGTAGCCCGCAAAAACAATTACCGACGCCGGCTACGCCGATGACATAGCGCTTCTGGCTAATGCACCCGCCCAAGCTGAAACCATGCTACATAGTCTGGAACGAACTACTGCAGGCATCGGCCTCCCTGTCAATGCACACAAGACGGAATATATGTACTTTAATCAAACAGGTGACATCTCCACACAAAACGGTAGCTCTCTAAAACTAGTTGACAATTTCACCTATCTAGGAAGCAGTGTCTCATCAACCGAGACTGACATTAACACACAACTGGCAAAGGCATGGACACCTATAGGTAGACTGTCGGTCATAAAGAAGTCAGACCTGACCGATAGAATAAAACGCAGTTTCTTCCAAACGTCGGTCGTGTCGATACTGCTATATGGATGCACTACATGGACGCTAAATGAACGCACGGATAAAAAGCTCGTCTGCAACTACACTAGAATGCTGCGAGCAATATTGAACAAGTCCTAAAGACAGCACCCACAAAGTACCAGCTATACGGCCACCTAACACCCATCACGAAAACTGTCAAAATTAGACAAACCAGGCATGCAGGACACTGCTGGAGAAGTGGGGACCAGCTCACAAGTGATGTACTCCTGTGGACCTTTTCACATGGACGAGCAAAGGCAGGACAACCAGCTCGTACCTACATACAGCAGCTCTGTGCCGATACTGGATGTAGCCTTGAAGACCTACTGGAAGCGATGGACGATAGGGAGGGGTGGCGAGAGAGAGAGGGTCAGGGATATCTGTGCTGATGGCGTGGCATGATGATGATGAGAGATTGCTAACAAATAAGGCTAAATGGTATCCGTTCTGAATGTATAATGTTCCAATAAGAATGATAAAATCGTGTTTTGCCCAGTCATCTGGGGCTGTAGAATACACCAACTGCTTCTCTGCAGAGGGGTAAGACCCCCCACCAACGAGTGTCCTGATATATGACACTAAACAATCTGATAGTGAGGTTCCAGCAGTGCTGGAGCTTTGGGGAATGTGGAGTACCCCTTCATTGCCATTGCTCCCAGGTACACTCTGGCCCGGAGTGGTAGCACCTGATAGGGCCCTATCTATGGGTTAAATAGAACTAACAGCATACTTATGCCAAAATGAATTGAGTAAACGAATAGCTTGAAATAGAAACGTTTTTGACAATTAAACCGTACTTACATTTAAACTGCGTGCTTATGCTTAACTGAATTTTTTCTAATAGAACTGTTTTTTGACATTAAAACAGTATTTACACTTAACTGAATTATTACATATAACTGCTTGAATAGTTTGAAATGGAAATGTTTTTGACAATTAAACTGAGTACTTATGCTAAACTGAACTATTTTCATTAGAACAGATTATTTACATAAAAATGGATTTGGCGTTAAATAACCTACAAAGGTTGATATGCCATAAAACCACCAAACCAAACCTAAAATCATGTTATCTTTGTTTGAGATTAACTTTTTATTAAACACAGTAAGAGATGTATTTATCTATGTGCTTTCTCTTCTTTTTATTGTGGTTTCTCAGACCTGTTGGAGATACACATACTTTGTCACAGAATTGACACGAATTACCAGTAGGTTGCCGCGGCAAAACTTGTGTATAATCAGCCTGTGATTAGTTGCTGTCATGAGGTCTCTTATGACTATCAAGTCTTTGGACCAACAGACTGCAGGTTTTAAAAACATGTCCTGGCTGAAAATGTTTCCGAGCCTGAGGTCGAATCTGCTTTTCGAAGTGGTCGTTTCAAGATAGAGTGTTCGATTCTCTGTACTCAAATAGATACTTATATATATATATATATATATATATATATATATATATATATATATATATAGCTAGTTAGTTAGTCAGTTAGTTATATTTATAAATAAAGAATACTCAATACCTAAGAGAAAATATTTAGAGATCTAAGTGAGATAGCTTCGACACGGAGTCACCGCCACTTAGTCAATGGCAATTTCTTGCCTCTCTTCACTGTTGTGTGGTGCTTGTTTTTATTTATTTATTTATTTATTTATTATTAGTCTTTGGAATATCTAGTTTCTTGGAGGCTTTGTAGGAATTCCTACTAAGCTACCGGAGAACTAACAATTCAAAAGTCTTACAAAAAAAAAAGTAAATCATAAGATAAAAAGAAATCAACAGACAAAAAATTTAAACAAAAGAAATAAACAATGATAATGGCGCGCTCGGTGCAGGCACCAAATAATTGGTACAGGGGCTAGAGGACTTGGAAATGAGAGGACGAGTGGAGATCATCCAAATAACAGCATTGTTGTGATCGGCCAGAATACTGAGAAGAGTCCTGGAGACTTGAGGGGACTCGTTGTTACGCAGACTCAGTGTGGAAAACTATCAGCTAACGCTGGTGTGAAGAACATTCGAACGAGTGAATAATGATAATAATAATGATAATACATGCACAAACCAGAATTCGTTATGGGGAATGAAACGAGTAAAATTCTCTGGGAGTTTGAGAAACAAACGGATCACCTAATCCTGGCAAGAAAACCAGACCCAGTGTTAATATAAAAAAAAAAGGATTTGCCGCATAGAGGAATTTGCCATCGCAGCGGACCACAGAGTGAAAATAAACAAATAAAAAAGAGTGCAAATACATAGACCTGGCTAGAGAACAAAAAAAATCTATGGAACATGAAGGTGATGCTGGTTCTAATTGTAACGTGCTTGGAACGATCCCAAAAATTTGGAAAGGGAGCTGGAAGAGTTGGAAATTGGAGAATGAATCGACACCATCCAAACTCCCGCATTAAATGTCAAAATCGTTCTATTTCAAAGAATTACGTTTACTATAAATATTTGTTTAAATACAGTTAAATATCAAAACAGTTCTATTTCAAACAATTCAGTTTATCATAATTACACAGTTTAGTTTTCTTTGACCTATAGAAAGGACCCTATCAGGTGCTACCACTCCGGATCAGAGTGGACCTAGGAGCTATAGTAATGAAGGGGTACTTCACATTTCCCAAAGCTCCTGCATTACTGAGGCCTCACCATCAGATTGTTATGGAGGTGGCCGTGGTGTAGTCGTTATCGTCGTAGGAAATGGACACGGCGACACGAGTTCAAATCCTGGACGAGACTGATTGCATTTCACATAGCACTAATACCCTTGGGGAAGGTATGAATCCAATTATTCTCCCTCCAGCTATGGGTAAATAGTAGGACAGACTAGGTTCTTCAGCCTTGGTTAGGCAACTAGTCTAGGAGAAGGAAAACTCTGAATTCAAACCTGTTAAACTCCGCTTAAAAATTGACCTTGTGTCATATCCTGCCCGAGCGGAGGGGTTGGTAAATAGTACCATCAGATTGTTTAGTGTCAGGTACAGGACAGTCATTGGGGGAGTCTTATTCCTCTGCAGCCTCTGCTGACTGGACCACCAAAAGCTAGATCATTCCTGCCATCATGTACCACATAACAGTTTAAATAGAGAAAGAGATTCCCACCTCGTAGAAATCACTTGGTGTAATATTCGCATAGGAGAGAAACTGGCTGTAACTCTACGTCGACCCAATCCAAACTTAGATCTCTAGATATTTTCTTACTTATATTTACATAGATATTTTCTCACGGGTATTGAGCATTCATTATTAATAGATATTGCAGACAATATATATAGATATGTGTATGTGTATGTATATGTGTGTGTTTATGTGTGTGTGTATGTGCGTGTGTGCATGTGTGTTTATATATATGTGTGTGTATGTGTGTCTTTGTCTGCGTATGCATGTGTGTCTGTATGTGCCTCTCTGTGTGTCTATATGTGTGGGTCAAAATCTAAAGAAGTTAGAGACTTCCCATCAACTTAATATCTTTGGGATATAATTTTGATATTGTCACTGGAAATAAGTTCTTTCTGTTCTTTATTGAGGTTTAAATCGCAATAAAGACCCATGTTGCTCTTAAATACCGAATGGAATGTGATACTTTCTTTTCTGCGGTGTTATCCATCAAGTAATCTCGTCGAAAATGTTGTTAAAATGATAAAAGAAAGCTCTCCATTACCGTTTTATCCGCATCTTCAAGATGGCAGACTACGCCAAATAAAATAGCCATGAAAATATTTTAGATAGGCTTATCATTTAGTTCTTTCAGATTAAATAACCTAAATGTTTGTCTAACAAAACAATTAACTTTTCTATTGATTTCGTGGAAGTATTTTGAAAATAGCCAGATATTTTGTAAAATTAAAATGACAAACACACTTCATTTATGCCTGAAAGAATTTAATCAAAGATTAGAATAACTTTTTAATTTATTTCTAGCAAAGAACTCGTCTTCAACGGTCCAGAAATTAAAACTGAGATCGCAGCTTGTTATCATGAGATTAAGTAACTGATTGTTTTAACGGCATGTCAAACCATTCAGGTATTTTTATGTCGAGAGTTTAGAGAATCACATTCATTGTACGTTTATATTCATTTGTTTTGGTCGAGTTGTTTCTTAATTTTTTTTCAGACGGTTATTTAATATCAAGTATTCCAATCAAAAACCATTAATTTACAAGGAGTTGTATGATTTCAAGTATTCTTATCTAATACTAATAATTATATAGCTTAAAGTAATTATTACCATTTGATAATAATCATTTGCTTGCACACACTTATATGGCTTCAAGTATTCCTATCTGATTCAAATAATTGTATTGCCCAGTCGGCTGGGGCTGTAGAGTAGTATATCCTATCTATCTATTACCAGTAAAAAAGAATGACGAATATATTCTGATTTGTAAAAGGTTTCTCGCGATCGTAACGGAATAAAGTTGATGTATTTGTTTGTCAGCCGGGTCTGATTTTTACAGGAAACTGTGTCACTAAAACAACCATTTCTTCCCGCTTTAAACAATATTCCTTCAACCTCTCCCCCAAAATGGGATATTAGCCAGGGTCAAATTTTTAGAACGGATACACAGTTTATGGCCGTGCTAAAAATTGCTTGGCTCATTCAACATTCTCTCTTCCCCAGGCATCAATCAATGAACCAAATCTTTTCCTTTTTAGAGAGGTGCTGATGCTATTTAGGAGGAGTGCTCCCTCTAGCTGAACCCTTAATTGTACAGCGAAGCCAGAAGCGAACTTCACGGCTAAAATAGTATTTACCTAACACCTTCAGCAGGATGAGACACAGGAGGCTATCCTGCACACGGATGAGCGCATACCTAAAATTTGCTCGATTTAGTCAGCATACCCTCTTTGGGTGACGTTTCAGGCGTCAGGCAATAAACTTATCTTATGACGTTTTTTATTAGAAGGTGCTTCTTGTAAGACTGTTCCATGAAGGTAAGCCCTTCAATGTATATACGTGGCGCATTCACAAAGTTTACATACTTTTTTTGTACAGGCATTCAAAATTGTCATAGACTCTTGAACATTCAGTATGTTATTGCTATATATCTTATGAGATGACTGACTAATTTTTATGATTTCAGGTTCAAATGAACAGCTACACCAGGAATTGGAATACACCCAACTAAAGCCTGATTGTCACAGCTGGTGGATTTCAAAAATGCAATCTGGACGTCAGGACTCTTTATAAGAACGATATGCAATAAAATTCTGTTTTAAACTTGGAAAAAATGCCTTAGAAACATATGGAATGCTTCAGACTGCTTTTCGACCATCTTGCATGAATCGAGCATCAGGCTTTGAGAGGCATAAGAGATTCAAGGAAGGCAGGGAATCTGTGAGGGATGATGAGAGGTATGGGAGGAGTAAGGAAGTCAATACACCAGAGTTGATTGGCCAAAGGGTTATAGGATTAGGGTTAGGGTTACTATGTTGAGTTTTTAAGGGAGTTCAGCAACAGATTCCTTGGGAAAAGGCCAGCACTCTTCAAATCGGGTCAGTGGCATTTCTACCAGGACAATGCACCTGTCTACAACTCCATCCTTGTCACAGACTATTTAACCAAGATCAAGCCTCCCTATAAACCAGACCTTGCTCCCTGTGACTTTTGGTTATTTCCTAAGCTCAGAGGCTGTCGTTATGAGACAATTGAGGAGATGAAAGAGGCTGTGACGAAGGTCGTTGAGACGCTCATACAAGAGGACTTCCATTGGGCCTTCAAGAAGGTGTTGGAACAGTACAATAAGTGTATTGCAGCCAGAGTGGGGTACTTCGAAGGGGACTAGAGTTTCATGAGTTTACTATCAATAAAAGTGCCCATACGAAAAAAGTCTGGAAACTTATTTAATGATCTTCGTATTTATCCAACCTCTCCGCCATGGACATGATTTGACAAAAGTTCAATTTTCAAGTAGAGTACAGCTTGCCAGAATTCAGTGTTTTCTTTCTCCCTACAGGATTTACCTAATCAAGACTACAAGATACAGTGCGCCCTACAATTTACACATAGCTGTTATATATTTGCACGAAGTAAAACGAAAACAGCTTCCTCCAGAATTTGAATTCAGGTCGTCAATTCGATTTTCTATGAAATAACCGTCACGCCTTCCTTTAATGTATGGCCGGGTTCGAATTAAAGTTCACCAACGCAAACAAATTCTGAGTAGACTGCTATATAATTTGACAAATGCAGTGATTTTTTTTCTAATCAGGTTAACTTATTGGTGCTTTTTTTTAAATGTCTTTATTTTTTTTTTAAATCAAGTTTATTAGAAGGAAAAATGAAACTGAAAATGAATAATTACATTTTATTTTCAGTTTTAGCTTTTTTTATTACCAGTTTTATTCTAATTAATCTATTTTAATAAACCATTATTTTGTTCATGGCATTTATCATTATAATGAAACACAAAAGAGTTGCTATCAACTTTGACCTCCACACTATCTGGCTACGATAGCCTTACTTCAAATCAAACTACCAACAAAAAAATAAACCGTGTTTCAAATGATCAATATATTTACCGATAAAATCGGCTTATTTTTTTAAACTGAATGCACCATTTATGTTCTTTATAATGGAATTTATTCGTTTATTTGAAAGATAAATTTTCATTCAATTTACTTTTGTTTGCATTGTGTAATTATTAAATCTACAACCTTTAAAATGAAAACAGAAATCCACAGCAGAATGTTATTTATAGTTGAATTTCGTTTAATTTTTATGTATTTGTTCCGTGAAATTTTGCATATATGCATCTGAAATCATATTATATATATATATATATATATATATATATATATATATATGCACACATACATACGTACATACACACACACATATATATATATATATATATATATACAGGAGTGCCATTCAGTGATATATGGTGGATCTTTCATAAGAGTTAGCAATAGTCGCACATTTTTAAGGAAATCAGTAGTGGTGGATTATTTTATGTCAGCATCAACTTTTTTACAGATCGCTGCGCCCTGAACTTTTTCTTTTGCGGAGAGTCAGAGTGTTTCCACTTGATGGATTATCTGTTGTATACAGAAAATAAAGACAACGATGCTGATACATAAAAATATAATTTGGTTCTTTTCTTTTCTTTTTATGATCCAAAATGTACATATGGGTAGAGTAAGAGAGAGTCGGGGATGGTTGAAATGCACTTACACAGGGACAATGACTCGGTTTTTCTGTGAAACCCTTTTAACTTTCTGCTTCATTCTGCCCGTGTCGAAATCTTCCTTGGTTTATATAATTTTTCTTGATGCCCAGCAATCCTCGTGGTCACATTTCCCACCAACGTGATGCACGTGGACACGCCTCCATCAAGCATATCACCGACGCAACTTACATGGCATTTCCTCTTCTCTCCTTCATGTCCGCTGAGAAAGCACATGCGTCCCGTTTACTTTAAAAACAGGTGTACTTCTTGTTTTTTTACAACGTCCAATCCTTCTAACACACTATACACGCAATTTACGTGGGATTTCCGCTGGGGCATCAGCGTCCTATTTACTTTCGGCAACTGGTGGATTTCTTGTTATGCTACCCAGGCAGTTTACGCAGTGTTTCAAAGGGATCTTCAAGTCAATATTTACACTATCTTTTGACGCTGCCTAGTCAGGATAAACATTTGCAAAAAATTATTTTTTTATTAAAACAATTTTCTTTTTAGACATCACATATTCTTCGGTACAGATCCTATTGTTACCAAAAAATTGATGAATGATCTATGTTCAAGTCTGGTGGACACTGTTTGATTTGCCAACATTTTGAATAGCCCCAAAACAAATATTTTTGTGAAATCAAATAAGTTTTTGTTATAAACCGATTCCGAACAACACAGAGGTCTCCTCAGAGGAAAAAAAATTCTAAAAAAAAAGAATTTTGCTTTAAAACTTCACCCTCTTTATTGAATGACCCTTGTATATAGTGAAACAAACATATCGCTAAAGAAACTTTTTTTTAATTCAAAGAGTGCTCAAAGACTGGTCAGTGAAGCAAGATCAAACTTAAAATAGATGAATGTTTTCTCTCCTCCATGACACTGTGTCCTGACAAAGTTTCATATTTTTGATTCACATACAAACAAGTAACAAAAGGTAAAAGTTGAATAGACGAAGAATTGATAATGAATACCTAAGATTCCACACATAATGAAAAAAAAATGGCAGGGTAGCTGAGAAATCGAAGTGGTGGGGGAGGAGTGTAAGAAATCTTTTTAAATAATTCTATTATCATAAAGTAAATAAAAAATTCGTAATACATCGGTATTAAATTGCTTCCTTGATGTGTGATGAAATTTATTACCTGTAGAATATTATTATTATTATTATTATTATTATTATTATTATTATTATTATTATTATTGGAATATTATTGATTATTTATTAATATTTCGTCCATTTTAATCGAATGTTTCATACGATGATTGAATTTTTAACTAAAGAATACATTTAACTTTTAGTCATAAGACTGAATTGAGGAAGGGGAAAATATCCTTTCTATAATGTTCCCGGGAGACATCATCGGGCAGATAACGTTATCTGTCTGATGATTGTTGTTTGTAAAACTTCATGTGAACCTAAGGAGGCAGACAAACTTCCATGGTATTAAATATATTAAATCTAATGAATATTTATCTATTATTATATGATAACCAGGCCATTGGTCTAATGAGTAGAGTGTTCGCCAATGGTCCGGGTGAACGGGGTTCAATCCCAGGTTGAGACATACCAAAGATTCAAAAAATGTTACTTGATGCTGCCTTGCTTACACTCAGTATTATAAGGTACGGATCAATGGTTTAGTGAAGAAATCCAGGAAAAGGAGTAACGTCCTTCCCTACACTTAAGTGTTGTAGCTATTGGGTAGGGAACCTTCGGGTCACCCTTGACTAAGGTCGCCAACTTTACTTACTTTATTATATAATAGTTCAATCACAAATATTGAGCAATCTCCAAATTATATCGCATTTAGTTCGCCACAAACTCACAAAGTGAATTAGTGACAACCAACGTTGTTACAATATATATATATATATATATATATATATATATATATACACAAGAGTCGTTTAAAAATTTCTAAGCTTCATCCTGATTTTAGATTTGTCGTACACCTCTTATTTTTGTATAGGCCTAGCACAGAAATTAAGACCGAAATCTGAAAGAGTTTTTCTAGTTTTTTTTAGAAAAATGTTCGGCTATGCCTTTGCTTTTTGGGTGAGGCTTAGAACTCTTTAAATGACCCAAATACCCAGATTCATAATATATATATATATATATATATATATATATATATATATATATATATATATATATATATATGGGTATTTGGGTCATTTAAAGACTTCTAAGCCTCACCCCAAAATCAAATGCATAGCCGAACATTTTTCTAAAAAATATGTATATGGGAGGGAGAGAGTAGTCCCCGTAGTGTAGTGGATAACGTACTGGACAGTGACTTCATTTATTTTAGTCTTTTAAAATCCAACTTCATCGTTGAGACTTTTTAAACTCAACACATAAAAATAGGATATAAGTACAAGAGTAAAATAAGTGTAAAATAAGTGTATAGTGTCACCCATGAATAACTACACCATTACTAATCTTTTAATAAAATGCTTTCTTCGATACCAAAAATCTCAGGAACTTATCATTTTTAGTGGAACATCGTACAATAAAAACGGATTGTATTAGTTATTATTCCTCAACCCAAATTATCAGCGTTGCAACACTAAACTAAAATTAATCTGCAACCATGTGACCACAAATAGTATAAATGTATACAGTGGGATTGTTAGAAAAATATAAATGTTTTTTATGGGAGCACCTTTATGATATAATTTCACACAGTCTCCACATATTTTTGGTAATTTTTAAAAAATGTTAATATCTTTATGGAATTTCTTTTTTAGAAAAACAGATTTGGTGTTATGGTGACCCACTGGGGAAAATTACAATAATTTGTTGACAGGGTAGGGAACTCTAAAATCATATCATAAATTCATTCCCATAGAAATGTTAACTTCTTTTAAACACCCTCTTTGTCCAGTCGGCTGGGATAGTAGAATACACCGACTGCTTCTCTGCAGAGGGGTAAGACCCCCACCAACGAGTGTCCTAGATATGACACTAAACCATCTGACGGTGAGGTTCCAGCAGTGCTGGGGTTTTGGGGAATGCGGAGCACCCCTTCATTGCCATTGCTCCCAGGTCCACTCTGGCTCGGAGTGGTAGCCCCTGATAGGGCCCTATCTATGGGTTAAATAAAACTAACTGCGTACTTATGCTGAACTAAATTATTTGAATTAGAACTGTTTGACTAAACTGAATAGCTTGAAGTAGAAATGTTTTTGACAATTAAACCGTACTTACATTTAAACTGTGTGCTTATGCTAAACTGAATTGTTTGAAATTGAACTGTTTTTTTAACATTGAAGCTGTACTTACACTAAACTGAATTGTTATATAGAGAACTGTTTTGATATCTACCTGTGTAAACAAAATCTGTACGTATACTAAACTTAATTAGCTGAATTAGAACTGTTTGAATAAACTAAATAGCTTGAAATAGAAATGTATTTGACAATTAAACTGTGTACTCATTGAAATAGAACTAATTATTCGCATAAAAATGGATTTGGCGTTATATAACCTACAGAGGTTGATATGCCATAAAACCCAACCAAACCTAAACACCCTGTATATTCATGTAACAAAGTTTCTATGAAGCAGAATTTGGTAATAAATGATATCTATAATATCCGTTTTGTTTTTTTAAAGTTCCTCTGGAAATAATAAAACCCTGGCATTTTTGGTTTAGAAGGAAATAAAATTATTATTAAAAGACTTTATTCGATGTATACTTATTTCTGAGAAATACTCAAATACCTAATAATATCCCTTTCAATTCTATAAGGTTCATCGAAACATAATAAGATCCGGGTATCTTTGGTTGAGAAGAAAGTTTGGATTTTATTTGAAATTTTAGGATTGTTGTTCTGTGTAAACCTACACACGTGCAATGTGAATGTGTATGTTTATTGATGTAAATGTTCTATATGTGTATTGTATGTGTACTGTATGTGAATCTTGTATGTGAATCTTGTATGTATACTGTATGTTTACAAATGTTCAAATTGCGTCATAAAGAGACAATTTCAATTCGAATTCCGGATCTAGTTTCCATGAGAGCACTTATAATAAAACTAGTTTACTATCTTTCCTTTGAATCTTCACATCTATTTTGTATTGAAAATTGAGTCACGTTCTAAACGTTCATAGTCTTTCCAAACATTCCACCAACCACACACCAGCATCGACAAGAGAATTTGACACCCGCCACAAAAACTCATGAATATCCACGTACACACATGCAGTCTATTTTTGAATACTCATTTTTAAATCTTTATTTTTCATCGTGTAATAATTTTATGCATATGAGTCATATCACATTTTTTTCAGGGTTAAATAAACTTTAAAGATAATGTGCCAACTGTGCTAAACTGTATGTTTCACGGACTATTTTATTTTCTTCTTGGTCAGACCAAGGACTTTTAAGCAGTCCCTTTATATCTTTTTTTTTTTTTGTTTAATCCTCTGAATGTAAGCGTGTATCTTGAAGAATAGATAAATAGATATGAACACAATTAGATAGATAGATAGATAGATAGATGTTAATTGGCATAAGATAGATAGATAGATAGATAGATAGATAGATAGATAGATGTTAATAGGCATAAGATAGATAGATAGATAGATAAATAGATCAAAGAAGGATTGGTTGACTGGTTGTGTTTTATGGCATATCAAACTTTATCGGTTATTCGATGCCAAATCCTCTTTATATATATATATATATATATATATATATATATATATATATATATATATATATATATATATATATATATATATATAAGTGATTTGTAAACGAATGGTTTGTTGGCAACAATTTTTAAACGAGTCAAAGCTCATATGTTTGCACACAGTTAAGTGGTTTCAATTACTGCAATATAATACCAATAATTAATTTTAACAATCATTTATTTCCACACAGTTAAATGGTATAGATAAAGGTATAGTAAATGATTAAACAGATTTATTTTACCCAGAGATGGGACCCTAATAATTGCTACCACACAGGGTCAGAGTGGACCTCGGGGTAATGGCTGTGAAGGGGTACTCCACATTCCTCAAAGATCCGAGACAAGAGCCACTCCATCAAATGGTTTAGTGTTAGATCCTGAACACTCGTCGGGAGAATTACCTCTAGAGATACAGTCGGGATATTCTAAAGCACAAGCCGACTGAGCTGTTCATATATATATATATATATAGAGAGAGAGAGAGAGAGAGAGAGAGAAAGAGAGAGACAGACAGACAGGCAAACACGGATAGCTAGTCTGCTAACTAGCGATAGATAGATAGATAGATAGATTGATAGATAGATATGAACAGACTTAGATAGATAGATAGATAGATAACTTAACTGAGCTGAGATGGGAGGAAAATATTAAAAATTGATTAGGATAATTGCTGATCAATCAAAGAAGACAAAAAACATTATTAATTAACACCCCCCGCATACAGATTCAATAACTAGACATATCGTAGCATGTATCTCCTAAAATGATTTAACATTTTTCATTCACACATATTCAGGCGATGGATTATCAACAAGGATACTTTAGAATAAAGTCAGTTATAAATATTTGTTTTTAAAATAAGTTTTTGCTAATCAATCAACACTGATGCGTCCATAGAGAGGAGTCAATTATTTCTGCAGAAATGTCCAACATATTTTGCGCACCTTACACGGCTTGTGTGATAGAGGGTAAGTTGCCAAATAATAGGTGTTTTGTCGGATGCTGCTTCCAGGGTTTCTTTAAAACAGCAAACAGCATCCATATATAGTTTCCATCGAGCTTCTTCTTAAAGCGTGTCATTTTAGTCCAAGATGGGCCACCATACCATAGTACTAACACGGCTACTATTTGGAATAATTCTCGTTTACATTATCACAGAAAAGAGATTTCTGTATGGTCGATAACTTGTCAACAGCAGTCCATATCTTATCTATGCGTATGCTAACATCTCTTTCAGTAGATAAGATATTGTTACCGAGGTATATGAGCTAGTCTACTATAGACAGCCATAAATAGAAGACGATCAAACTTGATGTTGGGTGGTATGTGCCAAAATTCAACTTATTTATTTTTCTTTCAGATGCATAAAAAGTGTTAACATAATATTCAATTTAACATAGAAAATTGAATAGCATGCGGAGCCCATGGTAACAGCTGCCAACCATAGAAACTCAGGCATAATCAGGTTCATAGATTTGTGTTATCTTAATTACAGTTGCTTTTTTATTGTAACTGCCCAGATTAACATTTTACGATTGTTAATAAACAAGACTCATATGTTACACACAACGACTTTACGTTATATCCACTTTGCTATCTCGCCTAGCCATCGACATCAAGGAGAGGATATACATGTCATCATCATCAAGTCACGTTGAGGAGGTGCCTATGGTGTAATGGTTTTCGTCGCAGGATATGGACACGGCGACACGAGTTCAAATCCTGGACGAGACTGATTGCATTTCACATAGCACTGGGAAAGGTATGAATCCAAATATTTTCCCTCCAGCTATGGGTAAATAGTAGGACAGACTAGGTTCTTCAGCCTTGGTGAGGCAACTAGTCTAGGAGAAGGAAAACTCTGAATTCAAACCTGTTAAACTCCGCTTAAAAATTGACCTTGTGTCATATCCTGCCCGAGCGGAGGGGTTGGGTAAATAGGATCAAGTCACGTTGACAGCACGGATTTCTATGACTCACTCTTTCCACCCGTCCCTATCATCCATCACTCCTGAGAGATCTTCCAAACTACATCCTGTGTCCGCAAAAAGCTGATGTAAATAAGTTCTTGCTGCTCGGCCAGCATTGGCACGTCAATGTGTAGGAGTCCATAGGAGAACGTCAGGTACCGTAAAAATAACAAAAATGGCACATCAAAGCAAGATTTTTTGCTGAAGCAGTTAGATTCAAATACTCTTATTAAGGTATAGGTTATTTATAATATCTGGCGTTTCTAAGCGGTCTGCCATCTAAATTATAAGGAAATTGACTTTCGTGATTTAGCAGAAACTGTTACTTTCAGCGTCATTTCCACTACAAGTTTTCAAATGCTCTGAAAGGAATAAATCAATTTGAAACTTAACAACAACAACAACAACAACAACAACAACAACAACAATAATAATAATAATAATAATACCAGATTCCGTCCAAGAGGATGTGATGAATGAAATTCTCTGGGATTTTCAGATACAAAGAGATTACCCAGTCCCAGCAAGAAGACGAGCCCTAGTGTTTATTAAATTGGAGAAAAGAATTTTTCCTCCAGTATATTTTACCACAGAATGAAAATGAAGGAAAGTAAAAAGATAAACAAACTCTTGCACCTTACTAGAAAACTAAAACAACTGTGTAAGATGAGGGTGACGGTTGAACCAGTTGTAATTGGTGTGCTTCGAACAGTCACCATAGGATTGGAAAAAAAGATTTGAGGAACTGTAAATTAGAAAAATAATCGAGATCACACAGAAAACAGCATTGTTGAGATCGACTAGAATACTGAGAAAAGTCCTGGAGAAATGAGGATACTTACTGTCTCTCAAACTTCAGTAAAAGAGCACCAGCTAACGCTGGTGTTAAAAACTGGAATAAAAATAAGAATTAACAAAAAAGCGAGGAGGAAGACTATTTAAAGCCACCAGAAACAATGCAAACAAAAAAAAACCAGCAGTAACAGAATAAAAATAACCAGAAAACAAAACTGGGAAGAAAATCACCTGTATAGACATTTCAAGCCTCAAACAATTGAAATCTCACACGAGAAAACTTGGACATGGAAAAGAAAGAGAAATCCTCAAGAGAGAGACCGAATCTCTTCTGATAGTAGCACAAAACAACGCCATAAGGACTATGGGCACTTATGCATCTATGTTACCGCAAAAAAGCCGAACTTTCCCGAGCATTTCTGGAACGAATCGGAATATGCCGAAACGCCTAGCAAATCAAATTTAAGATTAAATAATTCAATCAATTTGTTTACTAAGTTAAAAACAAGTGTAAACATGAACTTATCGCAGCTAAGCGAAAATCTACAATGTGCAGAAACGGGGATCCAATTGTGCCAAGAAAAAACCTTATTGGCAAAATTAAAAGTTGCCGGGCATGTGAGAATCCTTTAAATCTAAAAGAAAATGAGGAAAAGTTATGCCTAGAGAAGCCGTAACACCAAATGCAGGACCTGGATTATTATTAAATTGTTAGGTGAAAAATATTAAAAAGACAAAAAAATGATACACAGCCCCCCCCCCCCAACCCCACCCAAAAAATACATAAAATAAAAATTCAAACTATTTTTTCATATTGAAAATGAACATACATTGACTGTTGATTTATTCTTTTTCTCCTGAACATTATCCATTAAAAATTGTCTTTTTCTTTTCTTGGTCTTCATGTGTTTTGTCCACAAATTGGTTGACTTATTTTATCGTCTGCTTGCTTAAATTTCGTTCCGGAATATTCCGATTCTTTCCGTTATCGGCCCGGAAACGCTCGGGAAAGTTCGGCTTTTTGCGGTAACATAGATGCATAAGTACCAGACTATGTCAAAGCAAGAATAGACAAGATGCAACAAAAAAGCAGGTGTAGATTTTGTGGTAACAGAGACGAAATGATCAATCATATAATCAGCGAATGCAGTAAATTAGCTCCAAGAGAGTATAAGACTAGGCACGACTGGGTGGGAATTGAAATTCAATGGGAAGTGAGCGAGTTGTTTAAATTTGACCCAAAAATGGTATGCGCACAACCCGAAATTCGTTCTAGAAAATGAGACGCAAAAAAATTTCTGGAATTTTGAGATATAAGTGGTCTATTTAATCTCGACTAGACGACCAGACCTAGTGATAGTTAAAAAAAACAAAATAAGAAAAAAGAACCTGCTGAATAGTGGACTCTGTTGTTCTTGCTGACCACAGGGTAAAACTGAATGAAAGCGAAAAGAAAGATAAGTACCAAGACCTTGCAAGAGAGCTGAAAAAATTATTGAATATGAAAATGACGGTGATACCAATTATAATTGGTTCATTCGGTATCGCCACCAAAAGATTAGTACAAAGACTGAAAGACTTTGAAATAAGAAGACGAGTGGAGATCATCCAAACTATAGCATTGTGGGGATCGGTCAGAATACTAAAAAGATTCCAGGAGACTGGCGGAGACTTGCTGCCATTCAAACTCCAGTGGAAAGCCATCAGCAAAGAGTAAATAATAGTTGGTTGGTTGGTTGGGTTTTATGTATATCAACCTTTGTAGGTTATTTAACGCCAAATCCATTTTTATGCAAATAGTCAGCTCAATTGCAAACAATTCAGTTTAGCATGAGTACACACTTCAATTGTCAAAACAGTTCTAATTCAGCTGATTAAATTTAGTATAAGTACAGATTTTGTTTAGATAAAGTTAAATGTCAAAACAGTTCTATATTAAACAATTCAATTTAGAGTAAGTACAGTTTCAATGTCAAAAACAGTTCCATTTCAAGCAATCCAGTTTAGCATAAGCACGCTTTTTAAAGGTAAGTACAGTTTAATTGTCAAAAACATTTCTATTCAAGCTATTCAGTTTAGTCAAACAGTTATAATTTAAACAATTCAGTTTAGCATAAGTATTCATTTAGTTCTATTCAACCCATAGATAGGTCCCTATCAGGTGCTACCATTTCAGACCAGAGAGGACTTGGGAGCAATGGCAAGGAAAGGGTGCTCCGCATTCCTCAAAGCTCCAGCATCACTGGAACCTGACCATCAGATTGTTTAGTGTCATATCCGGGACACTCATTTGGAGGGGTCTTACTTCTCTGCAGAGACACAGTCAGTGTATTATACAGCACCAGCCGACTAGGCAAAGTAAATAATAATGATGATAATTATTATTATACCAAATGGTATATGCACAAACCAGAATCCATCTTAGAGAATTAGATGCTTAAAATTCTCGGCGATTTTGAGATTCAAATCGATCACCAAATCCTGGCCAGAAGACCAGACCAAGTGCTTATCAAAAAGAAACAAAAAGATTGCCGTCAAGTCTTTTTTCCATACAGTCCCCTCAACATTGAGAACAAAGTCATCAACAATAATCGATAAACAGTGCAATGCTCAAGGATCGAGAAAATCCCTACGAAGATCATAGAGTAGAGAAAGTATAGATAGTGACAAAGACCGCATAGTTGCCGATCTCAAACTAGAAGATTTAAGAAATAACTACACTACTGAACCGGCTCATTGGTCTAGTGGGTAGAGAGTTCACCTAATGATCTGGGAAACATGGGTTCAATCCCAGGTTGCGTCATACCAAAGACTTTAAAAATGGTACTTGATACCTCCTTGATTAACACTCAGTAATATAAGGTATGTGAAGTTTAACACTCAGTAATATAAGGTACGTGTAGTAGCTGTTGAAAAGGGAGCCTTCTGGTTGCCCTCGATTACGTTCACCAACTTTACTTACACTACTTGAAGCCATTTAACTGTGCGTGGATAAGCTCGATCTCATTATAAATGTTACCAACAAACCATCCACTTAAAGAGTAAAAATGAAATAACCGACAAACTAATATCTTACATATCATGTATATCTATTTAAATGTGTGCAAACAAATGACTGAGTATGTTCTCGTTGTTTAATGGTTAAAACCCTGGACAGTTGAATCGAGTTCGAATTCCAGTCGTGCTATTACGTTCATTTTCGGACAAATACTCTTGGAAAAGGTATGAAGTCCCTTATCCACCCCCAGCTGTTAAATAGTACCACTACTATCCTTCCAGAAGGATGGAATTGGCATTAAATAAGCCAAGAAAGTTGATATGCAATAAAACAGACAAATGACTGATGTTAAATTGTTACTTTTACATAGCAAGAAAAAGAAAAGATAAACAATTACCAGAGAATTATAAAATACAGTGGATCTGGGGGTGACGGTGATGCCAATCATGTTTGTCGCACTTGGAGCGATCCCTAAAGTAATTGAAAGGACATATAACAATTTGAAATTGGAGGAATAATCAAGAACATTCATTCAACATTGTAGAAATCGATCAGAATACTAAGAAGAGTCCAGGGGACTTGCTCTCCCTCAAACTCTTGTGAAAGCCCACCAGCTGGTGTGAAAAATTCGCCAGAAGGGAAATAATAATAGTAATGATAATACTAGCAAAAAAAGAGAACCTGCCAAATAGTGGATTTTGCCACCCCGGCAGAGCACAGAGTGAAAATAAAAGAAACCGAAAAGAGAGATAAGTACCTAGACTTTGCTAGAGAATAAAAAAAACTATGCAACATAAAGGTAATGATGATAACAATTTTAGTTGGTGCACTTTGGACAATCCCCAAAGAATTGGTGAAGGAACTGGAGACTTGGAAATAAGAGGACATTTAGAAACCATCCAGACTACAGAATTATTAAGATTGGTTTGAATACTAAGAAGAGCTCTAGAGACTTGTGGAGACTTGCTGTCACTCAAACTCCAAGGAGAAATCATTAGCTAACGCTGGTCTAAAAACTCTTTAAAAGTAAAATAATTCAAACAAAAGTTATGGAACATGAAAATAACGGTGATACGAATTATAACTGGTTCGCTCGAAACAGTTCCCAAAAACTTAGTAAGGGGAGTAGAAGAGCTGAAAATCGTAGGATATGCCACGACCTTCTAAATTACAACATTACTAAGATTGGCCAGAATACTGAGAAAAGTCCAGGAGACTTGAGAAGACTTGCTGTCACTCATACTCTAGTGAAAGACCACCACCTAACGCTTTGCCCAGTCGGCTGGGGCTGAAGATTACAGCGACTGCTTCTCCGCAGAGGGATAAGACTCCCCAATGAATCTCCTGGATTTGACACTAAACAATCCGATGGAGAGGCTCCAGTAATTCTGGTACTTTGGGGAGTATGGAATATCCCTTGATTGCCATCGCTCCCAGGTCTACTCTGGCCCAGAATGGTAGCACCTAATAGGGTCCTATCTATGGGTCAAATAGAATTAAACTGCAGACTTATGCTAAACTGAATTGTTTGAAATAGAAATAGAACTGTTGTTGACATTGAAACTGCATACTTATGCTAAACTGAATCGTTTGAAATAGAACTGTTTTGAAATCTAACTGTGTGTAAACAAAAACTATACTGAATTGTTTGAAATTTAATAGGGCATTAAATGACCCGAAAAGGGTTCAGATGCCGTAAAACAAAACAACCAACTAGCGAACGCTGGCGTGAAAAACTCGCGAGGAATAATAATAATAATAATAATAATAATAATGTAGAAAGCAGCCTTTATATAATACAAAATAAGCTTTAGTAAATAATAATAATAATTTCTGCCTTTGTGGTCCCTCTGATCATTAAACTTTCTCAGGGGAGATAACTCTAAAAGGCGAATTAAAGAGAACTACTCTTTATTTGAAATTAATTGCATGTGTAATAAAATAATTTTCTTTATTTTCCAATAACTATTCTTGATTAAAAAAAAAAAAAAAAAAAAAAAAAACTTCATTAAAGATTTCTCTTGTTAATGAGATCAATACACGAGAAGAAAAAAATCTTGGAAGTTCACAAACCAACCTCAAGCAAAATATAGGGGCGATAACTCCGAACTTCTCAGATTGTTCTTGGTCGGATAAGTAAAATGAGTTTGTGTGTGTGTGTGTGTGTGTGTGTGTGTGTGTGTGTGTGTGTGTGTGTGTGTGTGTGTGTGTGTGTGTGTGTGAAGATACCTTTTGAATATTTATTTTTTTGAAGAATGATTCTTCTAATTTTCCGTGGAATAAAGGAACTTTTTTAATGTATGAGTGACTGTCAATATTCGCTATAATTTTTTGGAAAGAAATTGTGTCCTTCATTAGTGAGATGATTTCTTGATATTAAAAATGGCCATGATAGTTAAAGTGTTTGATGAAGCACAATATTTGAAATTTGCCGACGAATAAATGTAATCCTTTGCCAGATAAATGGACGAGAAAAAAAAATGAATCGCATAATATCGAGTCAAAGCACACACGCGCATACTCTCTCTCTCTCTCTCTCTCTCTCTCTCTCACGTGCACACAATATCTTTATCACAAACACACACATACGTACATTTATATATGTAGAAAACTGGTACCCACACATACATAAAACCTTTCTCATACACATGGAAAAAAAACTCTGTATGAGTGTGTATGTGTATACGTCACTCGCGTATACACTCATAAAGAAAGTTTCTGTCTTTCTCGACCAAAAATACACACAAGCACTCACACATTCACGTAAATGGTCACTTCTCTCTTTCACTCTCTATCTATCTATCTATCTATCTATAACGTAGAGTAGTGGCTAATGTATTGGACTGTGACATTGTAGTAAACGAGTTCGAACTCCAGCCGCACTGTTATATTCCCTTTTGCACTAATACCCTTGGAAAAGGCATGATCCCCTAATTCTCCTAGTTATGGGTTAAAAAGTACCACCATCTTTCTTCTACAAGGAAGCTTTGACATTAAATAATCCACGAAGGTTGATATACCATTAAACAAAGAAAGAAAACTAAACCTCTCCGTCTCTGTCTCTGTCTGTCTGTCTGTATCTATCTATCTATTTCTACTATCTATCTATCTATCTATCTATGCATCTCTCCTAAAGACACACAAATTTTCAATTTATTTATATAAATGTCTTGCACACACATAAACTTACATAATTTATCAAATTGTTGCAGAGAGACTAAACACCCATTCAACACTCTATCAGATGAACTGGCTCATAGCTATAAATAGCATACGATTAAAGACTTGGCGGGGGGTGATTTAATCAGCTGGACCCAGTTGATGGGACACACTTCGGCCAGCCGTGGTATCAGCGGCACGGATCGGGTCGGGTGTGTCACGTCTCTGGACTGACATACCTCGAGCCTCAGGGGCCGTCCTTGCAGGCTTTAACCCTCTTTGGAGGGGTTAGGCAAATCGCCTGGCGCCTGAGGCGTCCATTTTTAGACGAAGGCCAACGGTGCCCGACCATTTTTGAAGCCACTGGCAGCACTTGGGCTACGGCCCTGCACCCGGACCCACCTTAAAAAGGCCTTGTGCAACACTCGTCTGTATGGTTGGACGGTCGAAAATACCGTTGATTTAATCAGCTGGATCAAGTAGACGAGACACTCTTTGGCTGGTCGTGTTATCAGCGGCACAGATCTATTTGAGTGTGTCACGTCTCTGAACTGACATACATCGAGCCTCAGGGGGCTGTCTCCATAGTCTTTAACCCTCCTTGGAGAGGTTAGAATTATCGCTTGGTGCCTGCAGCACTCCTTTTTTGGTGAATACCGACGGAGCCAAAAGCATTTTTGGGAATGCTGGGCGGGTCTTGTCTACGGTCCCGCACTCGGATCCACCTTAAAAAGGGCCTTATGCCACACTCGTCCATTTAGTGGGGCATGCGACAAATACCATTGATTTGATCAGCTGGATCCAGTAGATGGGTCACACTTCGAGCGGCTGTCGTATCTGTGCCACGGATCTGGTCGGGTGTGTCACGTCTCTAGACTGACATCTCTGGATACAGTAGTCAGCCGAGGCTGCCTGGCGCGGGTGCCGGGGAGGTCTAGCATTCGCATATCGCGGCCAAGGCTGACATTCCTAGAGTTCTGGAGGCCATCCCCCTAGGCTCTAACTCTCCTTAGAAGAGCTAGGTTTATTGCCTGGTGCCTGAGGCCCCCCTTTTTAGGGGATCGCCGATGGGGCCCGAGGTATTTTTGACATTGCCGGGCGTGTCTAGGCTACGGTCCTGGGTCCGGACCCACTTTAAAAAAGGCCTTGTGTCGTACTCACTCGTTTGATGGGACCCGCGACAAATACCGTTGATTTAATAAGCTGATTAATATTTGGATTGATTTTACTTTGTTTGACTCTTCTTTATTCCTTGTTAGTTGTCTTCTTTTTTATCAATTTTAACTTATTGTTCTGTGTTTGTATGTATCCATTAGCACTAGATACTGGTACCGAATAAACATATTAAACACTCATTTTTCTCTGTTTATTATTCACTTCGACAATTCAACAGAAATATATAACGTGTTTAAAACGACATCTTTATTTGATAGTCATAGAATTTTGAAGCAATGTTGAAACATTTCTAATTTAAGTTATGAGAAAGGGAGGCAGATTATTTGAAATAGAGGCAAAGGTATTGATTTACTATTTTTGGAAGTAATATATATATATATATGTATGTGTGTGTGTGTGTGTGTGTGTGTGTGTGTGTGTGTGTGTGTGTGTGTGTGTGTGTGTTAAAAAAAGAAAATGACGCTTGTGAAAAGAAAAAGAAAAATACCGAACGAGTCACAATACTGACTTTGTTGGAAAAAGAAAAAAAAATAGAAAATCGAGTCGTAATGCAATATAGATGGTAAAAAAAACTGCGTATTTACAAAGAGTCGGTTAAGAGAAAAGAAAAAGTATTGGAAACTTACTCACTTGGTTTGAACAAAAAGTAACCTTAATTAGTTCCACCGACGCGTTTCGACAATTTTGTTTAAGACATGAAATTACGAGGATTCCACGTAGAAAGTATTTTTGTTATCTTCACGGAGGGAATTATGAATTTAAAATAGCGGTTTGAAATGAATACATCAAAATTCTTGAAAAATTGTCGAAAATGTTACGACAAGAAATGTAATTCTTTTTTTTAAACACGTTAAGGAGAAACATGGCGCCAATGAAAAGTCGGTTTGTATATGTGGAGAGTGAAAGAAAGAAAGAAAGAAAGGGGAGAGTAGGAAGAAAAGGAAAATGTCTGTTTAATTACCGATGTTAGTGTAAGTTGGAAGCGTGAAGAAAGGGAAAATAATTGAAAACATGCTTTTCATTTCTTTTTAAAAAGTGCTCAAATACTAGCCAGTAGAGCAGGATAAACCTACAATATATATATTGGTTTTCAGTAGAGGCACTTTTCTTGGTGATATTGAATGAAAGCCTGTAAGATATAGAGCTCTGCTAATGGTAACCTTACTTACATTAATTCCAGCACCCTCAAGTTTTAATCAGTTTTAATTTCAGAACGAGTAATGAAGGGGTTTATTTGCACATTTCTGCTGATCCCCCTTGAAGTACGCTCATTTATTTTTCTCGGTCTTTGATTTCTTGGAAGGTTTGCTGTACCGTCACCATACTTCTTACACATTCTGATGATATTTTCTACTGTACTTAGTGCTAGATTCATTTCTTTGCTAATTTTTCGGTAACTTTGTCCTCCTTTGTGACGTTCAATGATTCTATCTCGCATATCTCTAGATAATTCTTTAATTTTTGCCATTTTTAATCCTTGAATTGTAAAATACACATCAAAGAGTCAGGTGATTAGTAGCACTATCTTGTAAAAAATAGTGTGCTTCTCTGATTGGTCAGAGATAACATTTCAATACTATCGAAAATTTGAATATTTAAAGTCTTTTAAAATACAAATTTTCAATTGGAAATTTTTAAAAAGTGCCATGTATCCAATACTTTTACAAAGGGTAATTTTGAACTTTGATAAAAAAAAAAAGAGATTCAACCCTGAGTTTTTAATTTTCCTTCCACATGCAACTAAAACAACTTCACGAGATATTACTTACCAAATATCAGGCAAAATGGCGAACATAAACTAGAGTTATAACAGAAAATAACATGTATCCAATACTTGTGCGTGTCACTGTAAATGTTTTCTAACCACCTTATATCAATCTGATATAATAAGAATAAAATCATCACACTGGCATCGGGTGAGATGAGAAAACATTTATTTTAGGCTATTATTATCATATCGGTCCAAAGACTCAAAAATTATACTTGATTCCTCCTTGCTTCACACTCAGCATTATCAGGTACGTATCAAGGGTAAAGTGGAGTAACCAGTGAAAGGAGTAGTGTCCTTCCCAACACCTCGATGCAGTAGCTATTGAAAAGGGAGCTTTCGGGTCGTCCTTGACAACAGTCATTAACTACTTTTATTATTTATTACTCATTAGAGTTTTTCACATCAGTGTAAGCTGATGATCTTCACTGGAGGTTGAGTGACAGCAAGTCTCCTCAAGTCTCCGGGACTCTTCTCAGTATTCTGGCCGTTTTCAGTAATGCTGTTGTTTGGGTGGTCTCCATTCGGCCGCCAACTTCTAAATCTTCCAGGCCCTTTAATAACCCTTTAGTTACCGAGCCAAAAGCACCAATCACAATTGGTATAATTGTCACCTGCATGTTCCATAGTTTTTTCAATTCTCTAGCAAGGTCAAGGTTATTATTATTATTATTATTATTATTATTATTATTATTATTATCTTAATCCTTGCGAGTTTTTCAGACCAACGTTAACTGATGGTGTTTCCCTGGAGTCTGAGTGACAGCAAGTTTATTCATGTCCTCAGAACTGTTCCCAGTATTAAGGTCAATTTTAGTAACGCCTTAGTTTGGATGGTCTCGACCTCCGATTTCCAGCTCTTCCAGTCCCCTTACCATAGTTATTATTTGATTTTTAGTTCCATTTTCGGTTTCTTACAGTCCTTCACTGGATTTTCCCAAGACCTAGAGTGAGGAAAGGGAGTAGTTTTATGTATTCTATTTATTTATGATATTTTTGGTGATATTTTTCAGTCACTTTGATAGTACTCTCCTAAGGAGATGAGCAGTTCTACAGAGTGCATTTTTTTTTTAATTTCAAATAAGTTATGTCTATATGTCCCTTTCTTGATCATACCCAGGACTCCCACTATTACTGGCACGGTGCTAGTTTTATTATCATTATTTCAATCCTTGCAAGTTTTTCACATTAGCGTTACGTGGTGGTCTTTCATTGGAGTCTGAGTGACAGCAAATCTCCTCAGGTCTCCAGGACTCTTCTCAGTATTCTAGCCGATCTTAGTAATGCTGTTATCTATATAGTCTCGATCTTTCACTTATTTTTGTTCCACTTGATTTTTTTCCAAACCTTTTGGAACCTTTCCAAGTGCCCCAACAACAATCGTTATTACCGTTACTCTCATGTTCCACAGGTTTTCCCGTTCTCTGGCAACGTCTCAGTAATTGTCTATCTATTCGCTTTCTTTTCAGGATGGCATCTTCATTTCTTCTTGTTAATTAACACTGCACCCGGTCTGCTGACCGGAATTTGGTGATCCCAGAGAATTTTATGAGTTTTATGTTCAAGGGCAGATTCTGGTTTATGAATATGATATATCATTATGTATTATGATAAAAATTTAATCTCTTGCACAATTCCCATTGGATAATCTTTCATACCCAATCGTGTCTAGTCTTTTATTTCTTTTGTGATAGTTTATTGTATTCGGTTAGTATGTGATTAACCGTACTATCTGTCCCACATAATCCACATTTGCTAATTATTATTATTATCATTATTAATATTAATAATAATAAGGATAAAACATTCGATGGTCCATTCGATAGCTTTTTCATGTTCAGCACAATTATTCAAATTATTCTAAACAGGAAGCAGCTGTTGAAGGTTATAAAAGCATTTGCAATTATTGATTCACACACACACACACACACACACACACACATATATATATATATATATATATATATATGTGTGTGTGTGTGTGTGTGTGTGTGTGTGTGTGTGTGTGTGATTGGTTTATGAACTGAGTGTAATGTATACTTGAAAATGTAATCGAATATTATCTTTTACCAAAAACAAAACAAGAACCTCTTGATTCATATTGATACCTATTGTTTTTTACCTGAAATAATATGACTGTAAGACATCCTATCAAACACAGAGGGAGAAATAGCGATGATACATTTTTTTCTTTGATATTCTTTATTTCCGGTTTGTACAAAATATAATCAATTTTTTTTAAATATTTGGTTCAATTTTTTCATTTGAAAAGCATTTCTTCTTTTTAGTTTTAAAACCTTGACATTTTGTCTGTTTTTTATTTTTTTATTTTTTATTTTTTTCTGTTTTGTTTTTTGTTTTTTCTCTGCTTCTTTTTTTTTTTGTTTTTTTTTTTTGCTCTGGCCGGACAATGAAATAATTCATTTTACATATATTGTACTAAAAAATCATACGAAGTTTGCATCAAATTCCACAAAGCTATTTATAAATGCATGTGTATAAAAAAAATTTTTTAAATTCGGAGCCTCTTAAACGAGTTCCTTATTTGTATTATTAATGTTTCAGCTTCGCTTGATTTGTGTTCAATAAAAAGAGATAATCAAAAGAAACTTATTTTTAAAAAGGCGCTGTACTTCACTTTGGCCTTGGTGCCATTTGTTGATGGTTGATTTTTAAATCATATACTTTCTCTGTCCCATTATAGTTGTTACATTTATATATGCTTCATACACTAAATGTAACAGGTATTATGGGACAAAAGTAGAAGAATATTTAGTTTCTTTTTTTTTATATACTTATAAAAGTTGCTCTTTTTAGAGAACAGGACTTTTTAAAGATACATTTTTATGTTCGGAATGAAGTATGGAAATTTGAAATTAAGGATGAAATGATTCCAATAATAACCGCTACAACCTAAAGACAAAACATTTTTTATCATAAAAGATCTGTTAAATAAATCTAAAATAAAACTGAAATGCTAAAATGATATACGTGTATAACGTATCATTTTGTAAAAACGTTGTTCTAAAAGATTTATTAGAACAAAATAAGTTCTGTAGATTCCACAGGTTTATACCTTATGGTATAAAAATATAAAATTGATCAGTTGTTTTTATTAACCAATTTCAAACATTAAAAGGCACTATTAAATTCTTGTAAAATACTTTGTTTTACTCCTGTTCCTTTCATATCTACGATTATATGATTTGCTTAAATAAAACTAGAAAAACATCCCATTACTGCTAAATCATTTCATATTTGTAAATTTTAATATTTTACTTACATTTTAATATAAAATATATAAAAATATATATTTTATATATCTTCATAAAAATAGATTTTATTTAGCTGGGAAATATAAAAACATCCACACAAATCTTTTATGAATATATATATATATGTACATATGAATATATATATATGTACATATGAATATATTCATGCAATATTTAAAGTAAGGCATAATGGCATTTTATCTAAAATATATGCACAACTGATAATTATACAAAGATGTGCATATAACTTTATATAACATTTTATATAAATTACATACATTAGGGACAATTTTCCATAATTTGTCTGCATTTACATATGCTCTAGACACTTCTATGTGACGTGTGCACATGCTGACTAGGGGCTGACCCAATGGAACAAACTTATTTCTCTCAATTTTTGTGTTGGGAAAAATGAAAATTTAAAAAACGAAAAAACTCTACAATCTTGAAATAAATGATAAAAATTATAGTTTTTTGTTTTACTACCAAGAAAAATAAAGATCTGAGGTTTGAGACAGACCTATTCCGTAAACCAATATATTACAAATTCTAATGGTATCATTTTTGTGGTTAAACCAACGAAAGGCCACAAGGTGGATGTTCGAGATAATTTTATTACAAAATTACGGTTATTATTATAAATTTAATTTAATTTTTCTTTGTGATTTAAGATTGAATGCACTAATATTCATGCATTTACTAAAAGGTAAATGTCTTTTTTAAACCATGTTATTCAACACAACGTATTTGGAGTTTTCCGGAAGTTAACACTGCGCAGTCTCCAGTTTAGACGTAAACATCTTTTTCCTTTTTTTCTTTTTTTTTTTGGTCTGTTCATTGTTTTATCTATTTGGCTTTATCGCCGCAAAATTCGAAGGAAACTGAAAGAGGAATTTAAAAATGGCAGTGTTCAACTTCTTTCTTAATCTTTTTTTTTGTGTCCATCTTTCAAAATGAAGTCCATACTAAAAAGAAAAAGTTCATTAGAAAGAAAAAAAAAATTTAAGAAAATCCTTCCCACTTTCGTTGCTCGATATTATTATGATCTTTCTTCTTTGCCAAAAATCGAAACATACGTGCTTGTGTATGTCCACTTATTTGACATTCAAAAGTTGAGATCAGTTTTTTTTAATTCACTTTATAGATGGCTTGTTTGGTGGGTGTTCTTTATGTGGGAATTAATATTATTAACATTATTATATAAAACAGTCTGCTAGCGAGAACTTGGCTTTTTTTTTTCAAAACATTATTATTACTATTTATTTATTATTTTTTAGTAAATTATTTTTCATGTGTAGCGCTCCCACGGCTGTTCCCCAGGCCCTGCGGCGACGATAGGGTTAAAAGTCTGTCTGGCCATTGAAAGATACTGATACGTTGGTGGGGAAGGGTTTGAGACGCTGGGTCCGCTGGGGCTAGAGTAATACGTTTGCTGGTGACTGGGTACGGAATAGATTTGGTCGTCATTGATTGAGTAACGCGATACATTGCTGTCGTAATCATCGTATTTCGAAGACTCGCACCGGAAATGGTGGGGTATTGGCTGTGGCTGAGCCTGTGGTGCCTGTGGGGGTGGTGCTTGCAGGTGCTCTAATTTGATGGCCGCTGGTGAGTTAGGTTCGCGGAATTTGCATTCATTTTCTGCCGCTGTTGTGTAAACTGGTACCCGATGGTGGTGACCAGCACTGTTGTTGCTATTGATGCCGGTGTTCGGGCTGTTGCTATTGCTGCTTGTACTAGCGTTGGAACTGTTCGCTACCATGTTGGATGTCATACCTGGGTGTACGTTCGGACCCTGGTGCGCTGGTGGTGGCTGTTGTTGTTGTTGTTGTTGCTGTTGCTGCTGCTGCTGTTGTTGCTGCTGCTGTTGTTGTTGCTGCTGCTGTTGTGAGGACAGGTCGTAAGGAATGCTGGTTGGACTGCCGTTGTTGTAAGGCTGGACACAGGCGCCGGCCGAGACTCGATAGTTTGCCGTCCAGGTTGAGGCAGTAGAAACGGAAGTTGGATTGGTCTGATTGTAACAGGAGTAACCACCATTTTCTGATTGGGCAGCAGCTGCTGCTGCTGCGGCTGCAGCTGCTGCAGCAACATTATGTTGGTGTGGATGCATTGCGCCAGGGTTCATGGCCAAATATTGATCTAATTCGTGTTCATCGATATTCTCTAGACTCATGACATCGGCAAGATCGACTCGGCTAAAATCAATAGGATGTGCTTGTGAGTGTTGACCTGGAATTATAAAAGAAATAATCGTGATTATAAGGATATTTGACAATTTTCTATTTCAACATTTACTTCAAACTAGTTTAATTGATTGTACAAAGAAAACGTTTCTTTTACATATAGTGTCACCCGTAAACCCTAAACAATTTCTTGTAACTAAAAAAAAACTTTTTTAACGTCGTTATTATTTCTAGAGGAACATTATACAATCAAAACGAATATTATTAGATATTACAGTATCGCCCATAAATAAGTACACAATTCTTTAGATAAAAAGTAAATTTTCTTCAAAACCAAAGAGACTAGTATGTTATTATTTCTAATGGAACATTAAACAATCAAAAGAGATATTATCAAGTATTACTGCATCGTCTATAAACATATCCTTAACAATTACTTGTAAAAACAATTTTCTTCAGAACGAAGTTTCTATTATTTCTTCTAAAAACATCAGGCTCAAAAATGGATATGAGTATGTATTATTTATTACCAAACTCCACAGGATCAACAGTCAGTATCCAAAAATACAAATACGTAACAATACAAAAATTAATATTCCCATTATATATATATATATATATATATATATCACTTTTGTCCTGATAATCCGGAAAGGTGAAACCTAAGTAGATTTCTTCTGACCCATTAGATATATATATATATATATATATATATATATATATAATTTAATTTCTGTTTTGAGAGCTTTAATGCTGCAGATTTTCGAAATTAATCATATCCAAAACTTGAAGTAAAGGAAGGTACTTTTTAGAAACATTAGTTTAAAATATTTTTTCTAAGTTCGTAAGCATTTCAAATAGAAATTATGTTTTGCATTTCAGATGAAAATTGGTTTCCACAGACTCTCTTAATTTGAATTCCAGTATTCTTATTTCTCATTCCCAGTGCTCCAATAACTATTGATATAGTTGATATGTTTGAATAACACAATGCAATCTTTATTTTCACGTTTTTATTTTAAAAGTTCATCAAATTATTTTGCTGATGTTTTTATGTGACGCTACGGCAAGATTTATGAGATTTTATCAATATTTTTAAAAATCTTTCATCATTTTATCGGGTCTGTTGGCTTGATTATTATTATTATTATTATTGTTGTTGTTGTTGTTGTTATTTACAATCATATCATTATCAATACAATTCCGCAGTACCTTTTTCTTTCAGGTGTTATAATACAGGATATAAATATTGTAATTCTGGCAAATTTTGGGCATTATTTCAAACTGGGTCTCCAAGCTGCTGAGTGTGATCGCGAATTTATGGAAGTTGAAGAAAATTAAGCAATATCTGATCATACCACTCAGGACCAGTTTAAACATTTTCAAGGGAAGTAACTTGTCCTTTGAAATAAAGCCTAGATGCTAATGATAACCAGCTGTCTATTATAATGCTTTAAAACAAAGAACTTTCAGAAGAGAAAGAATCGTGAGCAAAAACATACACATAATTGACGTTAGCTTCAATATACATACGAACTTTCAAGAGTTTTTCTTCTGTTAGATTAAAAAACGAAAATAATTTTGATATAACCTAATTATATTTGCCTTTATTTTACTAGTTACAGTAGTGGACTTTTGGAAAATTTTTTGCTTTCCATAAGATTAAAATATTTGGGTTAGATTTTATGAGTAGTTGTGTCTAAAACATCCTTTGGAATTCTTTTTAATGATTATCTTAACTGGCTGGGTCATTGTTTCCGGACTCTCCTTTTGTTAACAAGATTTGCGTAGATACAAAGTGAAAAAAAACTTGAGCTCTTGCTGTGGTCAGATATTTTCGAATTAGTCACTCTCTCACGCTACTGGCACTCTGTATACATTTTTTCCTGTTGACCGAGCGACTCCTTCATTGTGAACACATTTTGGGAGGGTCATCATATTAACTTTACTTTTCAAATTTCTAGTCAAGGTCGACACTATTTATTTATTTACTTATCATGTATATTTTAAGGACTTATGGCCACTTTTATTACATTTTATTTGTTACGCGAATATTTAAGCTGTTTGGTTTGGTTTCTTTGTTTAATGGCATATTAACTTTTGTAGGTTATATAATGCCAAGGCCATCCTCCTAGAAGAACAGTAGTGGTACTATTTAACCCATAGCTGGGAGGATAAGGGGGTTCCTACCTTTCCCTAAGGTATTTGCCCAAAAGTGAACGGGATAGTTCAACTGGAGTACGAACTCGTTTACTACGATTCCACAGTCATTGCTTTAACCATTACACCACGAGGACACCCCCTATCTAATCTGTTTTAATTACTTCTTAGATTATTAAATCTAAATTATGCTTTTTTTTAAAGGTTTAAATGCCTTTTTCTCGCTCAAGTTGTATTTATGATTATGCAGTTACTGATATCCTGTGATAGGATACTTCATATGATGTAATGGTTAACAAGTTTGACTAGCTAATCATTACTAATGAGATCGAGTCTCACTGGGTGCCCCATAAACCCGGCCTTGTTCTTCAACAAGGGAAAGCTGAGTAAATAGCTAATACTTCGTGATTTGTATGACAAAGTAAAATCAATGGAGGTCCATTGATTTTACTTTGTCATACAAATCACGAAGTATTAGCTATTTACTCAGCTTTCCCTTGTAATTGATATGATCCTCATAGTATTTGCTTTGGAGGTACTCGTGGTAAAATTCGGTAAACCAGGTTCAAATCCTGAACTAAGCTGTTTGTGTTTCAGTTCGGGCTAATACTCCCGGGAAATGCATCAATCCATCCTTCTTACCCCACTTTCAGCTATGGGTGAAATAGATGGACAAATTGGGTTCTTTCGTATTTCTAAGGCAACAGTTCTTGGAAAATGAGCATACTGAATTCAACAGATTAGACAAGTCAGTCTGGTTTATTGTAGGCCCCCCAAAGAGAATTGAGCGGGAGGAGGAGACTCCGAACTGTAAAAATATCTGCCACGTCATAAAATCAGGACAAAATTTATACAAACCAACAACCCTAAGATGATTACGGTGAGCAAAGTGGGCATTGCAGAAATTGCTTCAAAGAAAATCATTCTTAAACTCTTTGCAGGGCGAATGTATTCATAAATTTTACCAATTTCTAGTTAACTTGTAATTATAAATAATTTAAGCTCATTTGAGACACATTTAAAAGGTATAGATCATTTGAGACCAGTTCATATATGCATTAAACCAACTCTTCCGCAATTCAGAATGTTAAACAATGTCAATTTTTAGGTGGAGAGTTCTTTCTCCTAAATCGGTTGCTATAACAAGTTTAAAAATCCAATCTGCCCAAATAATTTACTCATAGCTGGAGGAAGAATTGTTGGATTCATACCCTTTCCAAAGATATTATCACTGTGTGAAATGCTTACGTCTTCGCCTAGGATTTGAACCCCGTTCGCCTAGTCCATTTCTTAAGAAGATAACCATTACAACACAAGAGCCTCCATTGAAACTAATTTATGGTCATATATTTCCCCTATTTGAATTGGTATTATTTAGTTTGGATGTGTAAAAACGCAAATTTTTGAACGATCGACTCTTCCCAATAGACACATTCTTACTTCTCCGCTTATATATATATATATATATATTGTGAGACAAAAATAATTATCTCCTTTTGTTGGGGAATTTATGAAAAACGTAAAGGGCATAGTAGGGTCACTTAGCAGCCCCACAGTTTAGAGATAGTCAGACCAGTTGCTATTCTGTATCGACTTGTACAGCCGGAAAGACACACGTGCCTGTTTCTCGTTCCCCTTTCGGAGTATAATATGTAACCCTTTCTCTTTTGCGCCCTACCACATAATGCTTGTCTAGATAAACATATATGCGTCTAATTTTGTCAGCAGGGATATATTAGTTGTCAACATACATAAAGAAATAAATGAAGTGATAAAAAAGTAAGATTATCAAGGGAAGAGATTTTTAGAAAAGTGTGAAATATCCGACGAGACACAGAAAATACTGGGTCACTTGAAAGATAAACTGATCAAAGATTTGATGTCTTCTAAACAGCACAGTTTGTATCCCCCCTACATACATACATATATATAAATATATATATATATATACAGGAATTAACTCAAGGTCAATTTTGTAAAGGGTTTGAATTCAGTTTTCCTTCTCCCATACTGGTTGCCATACCAAGAGTAAAGATCTCAGTTTGTTTTACTATTTACCAACAGCTGGAGTAAGAATAGTTGGATACATACCTTTTCCGAATATATTAGCTCTTTTTGTTTCATAGAATAATTAGAATGGCTCATTTGAATAATTGTATTGAAAAGTAAACAGCTGTCATGGACTTTTATATAATAAACATATTATAATTGATTATAATATATTTATAATCATTTCTCTTTATAGTTATCTCTCAATCTTTCTCGCTATCTACCTCTTCTCTCTCTCCGTTAGAGTGTTCGCCAATGGTCCGGGAGACGGAGTTCAATCCTCGGTTAAGTCATACCAAAGACTCAAAAATAGTACTTGATGCCTCCTAGCTTAACACTCAGCATTATAAGGTACGGATCAAGGGTAAGTGGAGGAACTATGGAAAGTTGTAGCACCCTTCCCTACACCTCGGTGTAGAAGCTATTGGAAAGGGAGCATTCGGTTCACCTTTGGCTACTTAGTAACATACATATACGTTGGGGTGTATTCGGTCGTAAGAACTAGATATTTCATGCAGATTTTACTCGTAGGATGTGTATATTAAATTTTAAGTTGCAGTAAAAACACTTACCTAAGCTTTGTCTCATTCTTGAGCGATCAGTCATGCATTTAATGAGTTCTTGTTGATTTGGGGTAGTGGGTGGCGTAGGTGGGCCGTGGGAGCCATTATTGGGACTGGAACAATTGCTAGAGTCACCATCACTCATGTGGGAGGGTGACGAGTTTTGTAAGCTCTTTAGCATCATTCCTGGTGGCATGTGGTGCTGTCCGTCTACCCCGGATGACCCACTGCTGACAGCGCCCTTGAGGGGCTTACGACGTCTCGGTTGGTACTTGTAGTCGGGGTAATCCTTTTTGTGTTGCAGTCTAAGACGTTCGGCCTCATCGATAAAAGGTCGCTTTTCCTTTTCGTTTAGCAATCTGTCAAAATAAATAAACAAAAAAAAAAGGTCAGATATTTACCAAGACTGACACAAGGCCACGCTTGCAAAGCAATTGATAAAAACGGAACTTGTTAAAATATTAAATAATCACTGATCACGGTACATTGACAAGAGCTTAGAAATTAGATAATAAACGAGATTGTCGAAGGTCAGGCGTTTAATGTTATTACGCATATTTTAAAAGTCTATATCTGTCGTAAATGGCACTAGCTATTGTTGTAAATGTTTATTTAATATTGATTAACTCGAAAAATCTTTGATTATCACGAATATTGTGAAAAAAACGACAAGTATCGCTTCTTCTTTAGGGCAGTTTAAAATGGTATACTCGTGTGCGCGCGCACACACACACACACACACATATATATATATATATATAATTCTTTCTTTAAAAAGATCTCGATGCTTTCTAAGTAGATCATGTTAAAAAGCAACAATTTCAATCGCACAACGTTTTTTAGTTACTTAGAATTTCAAGTGTCACCATGGTCATCGGACGAAAAATGATTTTTTTTATCACTTTTGTCTCTTGAAGTCATTTTTGTCAGATAAACACGCCGAGAATTTTTTCTCATCTCCTGATTGTATCTTAACAGGTGCATGAAACTTCTAATAATTAAAATATAATATAAGGTGTTAATATTTAGATTTCTTTTAGCTTATATATATATATATATATATATATATATATATATATATATATATATATATATATATATATATATGGAAAACAGGTGACTTAATATTCCATCCGACGGTCATGTTCACACACAAAACTAGGAGTAACGGGATGAGTACCGCAGAATTGTATTTTTAACAGTTTATACACACGCACACACACACACACACACACACACACACACACACACACATATATATATATATATATACGTATTAATAAATCCATCAGGGTAAGTGATTATTAGTTCTATTCTAATTGGTTTTTACCACTGAGTTCAGTGTTTTGACAAGAAAATGATGTTATATTGAAAAATAAATATTTATTGCATAAAATGCTTCTTTTTTACCATTAAGTATCGATTTTATTGCTGTACCAGTAGACATGGAGCGCAATTTTTTGTGGATAGAAACAAATTTGTTTCAATTCTTTCATTACTTTTCCGGTCTCTTGATAATCAAGACAATTTTTCTTTTCAATCATATTGTTAAATCACAAAAGTGATCCAAACAATAACCACCAACAGACCGTAATCCTTCATATGCCGATGATGTTTACAAATTAAAGTACTCACAGGTTTCGGTTTTTCCAGCTTTAAACCTGCCGTAGGGTGGGTTTTCAGTTAGTAATCTAAATTTCTCATCAATAAATAAAATATAGAAAAATTTATAGAAAAAAAAACAGCAAGCAAAAACATATTTGCTTTTGGGATTGCTTATTTTTTTTGTGAAAAAGGGGAACAGAGAAAATATCATTGTTTGACTGAGTGATTTTAATCGCTTGCCAATCCATCTAGGGTTATTTTATGCTTAGAAGTTAGGGAATCGCGTTCATTGTACATTCATGAATAAATTTTTGTGTTGGTAATTTTTTTTATTTTGCACACCGTTCAATCGAATACAAATAGTTTTCAAATGGATCTATTTAACCCACAAATGGCAAATAAATGAGTACAACCAATTCAGGTCAGAGTTGACCTAGGAGTAATAACAATGAAGGAGAACTTTACACTCCCCAGATCCCCAGAACTTTAGACCCACCATCAGATGCAGTTTAGTGTCATATCGAAGACATCCTTTTTGTTTTGTTTGTTTTTCATTTGTTTTTGTTTTTTTGTTTTTTATCTTGACAGGGGATACTAGTAGCGTTTTCGAATTCCCCTCAACGGGGAAAATAAAAAATGAAAAACGTTTGAGTGCGTCTGTTCTTGGGATTTTAATCCGAGTTTTTGATTTAGCGTAGGCAACGATCCCAACAATAAAGGATTGCCGGCTCTGAAGTAAAGATCAAGTATAAAGGAAAGGCGATACCACTTCATCAAGGTTGTAAACCCGGAAGTAGTGTTTTTGTTAAAGAAGAGAACATAAAGTATCTCTTCCGACGACAGGTGTCCAGCTGTTAGAATTGGAGGTAAAAGGAGCGGAGACACACCCTACGCTAGTTGTCGATCTCTTTCGGGTTGTTAAGCTCTAAACTTGTGAGCAAGTCACTTCGGCAGTACATCTTCTCAAAGAATATCATCTCAGAGGAACGTTTTATCAGATGGTTTTGTTAAAAGCTGGGGTAAAAAAAAGATGGAATATATCTCCATCGAGAGAAAGAATTCTTTCCATGTGTTTGTTTTGTTTGTTTGTTTACTTGTTTGTTTGCTTCTTTCTTTCTTTTTTTCGTCCACTCTAAACTCTTTTTCTCTCTTTTCCCGCTTCATATTCAATTGTTTTCTTTCTTTCTTTCTTTCTTTCTTTCTTTCTTTCTTTTCATGGTTATTTACTGTGATCCAGCTGATAATATTACATGTGTAGTGAATCTTGGAAAAATTGAAACAGGCAGTCAATATTTTTCCGTTACTATATACCATTCAAAGGAGTTAACTTGAGTAATCTTAAAACTGTTAAGATTAGGAAATAAATTCAGTCAAGAAAAAGTTAAAGAAATAAAAAGTAAAACACAGCATTTTTCTAGATGTTTCTTATTTAACTAGAACATAAATTGCAAAAGAAAAACGTTAAGCGTCAGCAAAAATTTATACTGAATTCATAGCCAAAATCTTTTGTCATTTCCAAGTAGATTTTGGTGAGTAATGTATGTATTCTATTTATGATTAGTCATAAGTAACTGTTTGTAATTATGATTCATGATTCTGCAGTTTATTAGCTTAGAATAGTTTTTGTTGTCCAAAATACTTGGGAGTGTCCTCGTGGCGTAATGGTTAAAGCGATGGACTGCGGAAATCGTTGTAAGCGAGTTCGTACTCTAGTCGCGCTATTACGTTCACTTTCGGGCAAATACCCTTGGGAATGGTATGAACCCCCTTATCCTCCCAGCTATGGGTTAAATAACACTACTACTGTTCTTCAAGGAGAATAGCTTTGACATTGAGTAACCAACAAAGGCTGATATGCCATAAAACAAAGAAACCCACTAACCAAAATACTTGAAAATAAATTGGGAAAATCCCAATGATGTAATAAAGGAAATGAGTCTATTAAACATAAGCCAGGTTGTATTTTTTTTTCTTCTCAGAAACACCGCCTGATGATTTTCAATTTAAACAAATATATACAGTATTGCTTATGAATAAGTGACCATCTGCCAGGCTATGTTTTGTAAATATAGTATCATCCATAAATATATACATCTCTATCAGTACTTTATAATTGCTAATTTCTTTCTAATCTAAAGATCATCATCATCATCATCATCATCAATTGGTGCTGAGAGCGCATAATTCATGACTTTTTCTCTTCTCCTATTCCCCGCCCCCCAGCAGGTCTTCCAAACAAGATCTTGTGTCCGCACAAAGCCGGTGTAAATAAGTTCTTGCTGGTTGGCCAACACTAGCTCGTCCGTCTGAAGGGGTCCAGAGAAGAGTATCGTTTATGAGTTCATCCTTGCTTCTCCAGCTGTTTCCCGCATGTCTTGTTCGCCTTACTTGAATAATTTCGGAGATGGGAGGAAAGTGGTTGTACAGCTATATATATATACATATGAGTAACGAAATATCTATACTTATATACAGATAAATTTACTCTGTCTAGGTAGTACGGATTTTATAAGTACGTTAGGATGTAGTTATCCAACACTACTACGAGCAGGATGTGACACGTACTCTGTTTGTAAGCGGAGTACAGCTGGTTTGAGTTTAGTTTCTCTTTAGCTGTACCGATTGCTCTAATCCAGTCTGTCCTCATATTTACTCATATTGGGGCCAGGGAGATCAGATGGATTCTTACCTTCCCGAAAAGCGTTAGCGTGAAACGAAATACAATCAGGATTTGAAATCGGGTCACCGATTCCAGGATCAAACTGACTACTAGACTGCTAACTGAGCAAGAAGACAGTGCAGCACCGTTTTTTTTCTTTTTTTCTCTTTTTTTTTTTTCGAGAGGGAATAATAAATTCTAAATCTGGGTTTTCTCTTGACCATCGATTTTGGCCACTGAACACACACACCAAGCTATCTCACAATAGAGTAATAACTTAGAAAATCTGGTACAAGGTAGACATGTGAGGAATCCAGTGAGAATTGAAATCCCTAACAATGGTCAGCTAGCCTAGTTTCCTAATGATTATGTTGCACGAGGTAGCAATCTCAACCACTAAGCCGGCCCAGAATTTGGTCGGTACTATATTTGACTGGACGTTTAACAAGTGCATGAACTTTTTTTTCTCATGCCCAGGTGACACTCCTTCAATTTACGTACTTACGGATCTGCTTAAATAAATGACAGAATGGGAAAACGGATATATTACTTCCGAGTAAGATAAATAACGTTCTTCTATAAGTTAATATGAAAATTCAAGTCGACTTATTTCAAACAGCAACAACAATAAAAACACCAACCTACATTTCAGTTGTTGAAAATGTGTGTGTGTATGTGTGTGTGTGTGAGAGAGACAGAGAGAGACAGAGAGAGAGAGACAGACAGAGAGAGAGACAGACAGAGAGAGAGAGTAAAATAACAAAAATGCTATGGAGGGAATTTAGTTGGGATGTCCATTGCTGGGAACGTTAAGAGACAAGTTTTATCAGTGGCTAATCATGGCCCTGTATAAACAAAGATTGCATTTTGTCTCTGTGAATAATAAATGAATAAATAAAAACAAAAAGAGGAAAGAATGAAAGAAAGAAAGAAAGAAAGAAAGAAAGAAAGAAAGAAAGAAACTGGTGTATGAAAATAAAAAAAACGTTCTAATATTTCAGATGCAAAAGATTCATTTCTAAATGCTATAGGAGAAAAATAAGCGTATTATTATACTGATACACACAAAGAAATCTGTACCGTGAAAAAAAAAACCTTAATCTAAAGTCAAGCACGATTTCGGAGTAGAAACATCATTACCACTAACCTCGAAAACCTCAGTAATATATTATGTTATTACCAAACAGTAATGTTACTTTTTTACGAAAGATTGTCGGAATGCGAGATTAAAATGACGCCTCAATGTCTAATATTTTCGTGTATTAACAACTTCCCATATAGTGTAAACAATAAAGTGTTAATTCAAAGATTTGAATCAATTTAAAAGATGGCGACGTCTAAAACTCTGAACGCGAAATTGGCGGTAAAATCCCCGTGCCAATCCAATGTACAAGAGCCCTATAATATACCTTAATTCAATAATATTTTATTTTAAGCATATATATGAGTATATGTGTCCCAATATATATATATATATATATAAAGAGGGAGGGAGAGAGACTGCGATTGATTGATTGATTGGTTGATTCTGAATTGTATTTTACCTGAATTTGGACCGTTCAGTTTTATAATATATATATATATATATGTATATATATATAATTGGAAGAAAAACTCAACCGACCGTTATTTGGCAATTATAAATTTGTTTGACGGTCGGTTGGTTTTTTTTTCCAATTATATGAATTTGCGTAGGATATTTATAAATTGATCAGTCCCGAAGAATTATATGAATCCTCGTATATATTCTCATTTTGAATCATTCCCAACTCATCTTCTCTGGATATTTGTTGTATATATATATATATATATATATATACGAGCTCATAAGTGATGTACTCCTATGGATCCCCACATACGGCCGGGCAAAAGCAGGACGACCAGCTCGAACATACATACAGCAGCTATGTCAGGATACGGGATGTAGCCATGAAGACCTGCCAGAGTCGATGAACGATAGGGAGAAGTGGCGACAGAGGGTCAGGGATATCCGTGCCTGCGGCTCGACATCAAATTCACCTACCTAGGAAGCAGCGTCTCATCAACCGAGAAGGACATCGACACACGACTGACGAAGGCATGGACAGCTATCGATAGGCTCTCGATCATATGGAAGTCGGACCTAACAGATAAAATGAAACGCAGTTTCTTCCAGGCAGCGGTTGTGTCGATACTGCTATATGGATGCACCACATGGACGCTTACAAAACGGCTGGAGAGGAGGCTGGACGGAAATTACACAAGAATGTTGAGAGCAGTATTAAACAAGTCCTGGCGACAACACCCCACGAGACTCCAACTATACGGACACTTGCCCCCCATCACAAAAACTATACAAGTTCGACGAACCAGACACGCAGGACACTGCTGGAGAAGCAAGGACGAGCTCATAAGCGATGTACTCCTGTGGACCCCCACTCATGGATGTGCAAGAGTGGGACGACCAGCACGAACTTACATACAGCAGCTATGTGAGGACACGGGTTGTAATCCTGAAGACCTGCCGGAGGCGATGAATGATAGGGAGAAATGGCGAGAGACGGTCAGGGATATCCGCGCAGGCGGCGCGACATGATGATGATGATGATATATAAAGAAAAATGAATTGACATAGTCCATCATAAATTTATTTCATTAGCTACTTAACTGGATCATCAGATTAATTACCCATGCATTGAGCACTCTATTTGGATTATTCCTTTTAAGTCTATTCACAGATTCAAATGATATGGTATATATATATATATATATATATATATATGTGTGTGTGTGTGTGTGTGTGTGTGTGTGTGTGTGTGTGTGTGTGTGTGTTTGTTTGTCATGTAAAAACATCTGGCCATCTGAAAAATTCCTCTCATCTTAATTATGGTTGATTAGTCACTTTCACTTTGTCCGTCGGATGATTGTGTTATCCATATGATTTTTTAAAGTAACGGAAGTTAAGAGTACATAATTTGCATATTTAAGAATTGCTCTGCCACGTTTTCTTTCGTTTTTCTTTTTTCGTTCCTGATAAGTATTTACTAAGCTTAGCTTAGTCATACACCAAGGCAGAAGTGTGGATGGAGCCATTAAAAACTGCATTCATTCCGCTAGTGATGGCTTTTAAGAGTAGTATACAAGCCCTTGTTTCACAGCAAGGTTGGTTTTTTGTTTTCTTTTTAGATAGTATATGTTCTTCAATGTTTCCATTCCTTTCAACTGTTCAATGAGATTTTTCTTCATTTTTTTCTCCCTTTATATATTTCTAATTGTCTTTTTTTCACGATTTCACACACAACGACACACACACACACACACACACACACACACACAATACTAATATATATATATATATATATATATATATATATATATATATATATATATATATATATATATATATATATATATATATATTAGTATTGCTTTCAATTCTACGTTGAATAAAATAACGTATTATTACTTTCAATCAAGCTTTTAAAATGTTTTGATCAGAAATTATATTAAAACAATTGAAATAAAGTTTAATCTATTGATAATATAAATAACAGAAAATAAATTTTTGTCGAACTCTTTTTCAAAATTTGATGACTTAAAAACACTCACAACAAACAAAAATAACTTACATGAAATTACAGTTATATATATATATATATATATATATATATATATATATATATATTGTCATCCACAGACAGACTTGTATCACATACCTTGTCAGTAACATCTCATCTACTGAAAGTGATGTCAAAATACAATTAGTGAAGTCGTGGAATGTGATTAAAAGGTTATCGATCATATAGAAGTATGATCTATCCGATAGAATAAAACGAGATTTCTTCCGAGCGGTCACTGTGTCCATACTACTATATGGATGGACCTCTTGGACTCAAACAAAACGTATAGAAAAAAAGCCAGATGAGAACTACACAAAAAATTTTTCGTACTCTCTTTAACAAATCACTAAAAGCAACAACCCACCGTAACAATAGTATGTATGTAATCAAATTCTGCTTTTGTTATTAACGCACTTATAAAATGTCAACTGAATCAAGCTATGAGCAATAATGTATTACACACCTGGACCTAGTAATAACATCAGCCAAATAAGCTGTAAGGTGTGCACGTAATTTGATTTGATACATGAAAAAGAATCAGAATTTGATACAGGCCACAACTAACTCACAACTTGACATATGTGGACTATTCTGCAGGAGGGAAGTTAACTTGTTGATTCTTTTGTGCATAATGCAGAAATCTTAATTGGAGAGTTGGCTATCGTCCAACAAGAATCAGCAATGATAATCATTATCATCATTATCTACATATAGACACATATATATCCAAAATCGCGTGCACAAATATGTATTCCTGAGTGTGTGTGCGTGTGACAATGTTCTTTGTGACTTCTTTTTTAGCAAGTCTTTTCTGTTTTCATGAGATAATATTTTATGTTTGCTACTCAAATGACACTCTATTAAGATTTCAAAAGAAATTTACTTCTGCAATCCTTCTTTAAACGTTTTTTTTTTCATATGATTCATTAATATCTTAAACCATTTTTGAGTAAAAAGATTTTACGCTTGAATAAAAATTAACCCCTTTCTGACACCAGAATCCTATACGATATTTCAAAAGAATCAATCAATCTGGTCATATTAGATCCGATGGATTGATTTTAACGACATGTCAACTTGTCTAGAATTATTTTGTGCCTAGAGGTTAGGGAATCACGTTATTTGTAATTTATATATACATTTTTGTGTTGTTGTTTCTTTATAGCTTTTTGTGCTCAAAGTCGAATCAAATTTTTAAATTGATCAATTTGTCTCATAGATTAAACCCTAACAAATACTATCACTCTAGGTTAGAATGGTGCAGGGAATAATGGCAATGAAGAAGTCTTCAAAATTTCTGGAACTTCCAGAACTAGAGCCACACCACCAAATGCAGTTTAGCATTGTACCTACGACGCCCATTCGGGAAGAGTCTTGACACGCAGTGTATTCTAAAACCCAACAATAGGAAGAAATTCAACCTGAGCCAGCAATTTTTAGCCTTAAAGGTGATATTAGGATAGCGTACACACAGAATTAACGGTGCTTGATGACTGCTATTTATAATTAAGACTTGGTCAGATGATCGTATAGGCGAGAAACTGACTAGTCATGATGATTGCACTGGTTTGATGATCACAGAGAAATGAAAACGGTTGCCGTTGACCTTGAGTCTACACTATCCTAACTTAGATCAATATGTACTCTATCATCGTTATTAAGCACATTTTATTTATAAATACAATATATATATGTGTGTGTGTGTGTGTGTGTGTGTGAAGAGGTAGAAAAAGTTCTTGGTCTGACCAAGTAAAAAATGCCTGAAACTCATAAAATGTATATACATTTCCAAATACATTTCCTGCATTCAACATATTTGACACATCGTTTCCTAGATTTCTACAACCCTTAGGATAAAAAGGTAATTCTCTTTGTTGGGCGGAGAACTTTTCAGAAACCCTTAATGTTTATATATATATATTGACAAATTTTGTTCTGACGATTAGTATCAATAATATTCGAGTTAACACAAAAGGGAAAAAAAGCAGATGAAATATAATCCACCATATTTAAAAGTTGCCATTCCTATTTTAAAAGAAGGTGAAGACGAAGAAGAAAAGCAGGTGGCGAAACAGGAGAGAAAGAAGTCAAAGAAGAAGTATCTTATCGTTTCGGTGGAGTGGGTGGGGTGTGTGAGTCACGGACAAGGACGGAGGGTCAATCGTTCTTATCGCCATCAGACAGGTTGTGAGGATGACGATGTGAGAAAGAAAAAAAATCCGTCCGGAAAAAAATCGTATGTGGATGTTTGTATGGCCTACTTGTCTGCCGTGAGAAGAACCGAAGGAGAAAAAGAAATAAGAAAAAAAAGGGGGGGAGGGAATGTAGATTCAACTAGAATTACGCATAAAATGACGTATGGGGCAAGTATGTTGAACTGTTGGATACTTGCTTAATCAGCACAGTAAGAAAGACTTTCCAGCTTATAAATATCAAATAAATGACGATTTGAAAAGCCCACCGGCTATATCATGATCATAATAATAATCAAGAGAATCCTCTACGGCCAGACTGGGTGAAAGGAAAAGGGTTTCTATCAAACGCTTTAGCTACTTCTAAAATCTCTTATTTCCCTTGTTCTCCTTGCTTCGTATATCGTTTCTGCTTCTCCTTCTCTCTCTTTCTCTTTCTTTCTTTCTTTCTCTATCTATCTATATATATATATATATATATCTTCAAGAGCTCTTGACACTGTTATGCTATTTAACTTATAAATGCTCTACCATCAATATTGAGCACTCTTTATTTATACATATAGTAAACTACCTAATATATATCTAACGTAAAGTTGGGCGGGTTTCGATCCTAGCTTCAAGCGTCCTACGTGTCTAGTCACACTGAAGAGTTGTGATACAACGAAACAGTCAGTCTGTGGATGACAATATATATTTTTTTCTTTATATATATATATATATATATATATTTACTAATCAATTATCTACCAGTATTCACGGTACCAGAAAAAAACAAAAAACCCCTGGCCAGGAACAAGAGAAAAAAATATCTCGAATCCCGGTCCAGAGGAAAAAGAAAAAAGTTTTTTGGGGTGAAAAAGAAAGAAAAGACCACCTCGTCCTAGTCCTTGAAAAAAATCAAGGGGTACAAAGTCAGTGGCCAAAAGAAAACCAAAAAACCCTCCGCGAATACTGCAATGCTATAGTTACTAAAGTGCTCAACATTAAACAATGGAGCCAATTATAAAATTAATTTAAATCGCTAATTAATTTTTAATCGCTTAATTGGCATTAAGCAAACCTTTTCAAAGCTGGTTGTCCATCTGAGCTCATTGTTGGGAGGAATGGCTCATTTGCAACTATTTTAATATATATATATATATATATATATAAAATTAATTTAAATCGCTAGTCGAAAGTCTTCTACTAAAGTTTCACCTTAACGGATCGTCAGGAAGCCTCGCCTAAACGCGTTTAGGCGAGGCTTCCTGACGATCCGTTAAGGTGAAACTTTAGTAGAAGACTTTCGACTAGCGATTTAAATTAATTTTATATATATATATATATATATATATATATATATATATATATATATATATTAAAATAGTTGCAAATGAGCCATTCCTCCCAACAATGAGCTCAGATGGACAACCAGCTTTGAAAAGGTTTGCTTAATGCCAAATATGACACAGCTTGTTTAAATGAAACGTATGCTTACAAAATGAAACGTATGCTACATTTTAGTACGCTTCCAACGGATTGATGGTATTCATAGCAATGGTAATAGAAAATGCCTACTTGGGCAGAGTATAAATGCTTTCATATGTGCTCCACTTTCTTAATAGAAGGAGCCATATTATCAATATCAATATTATATATATATATATATATATATATATATATATATATGGGTGGGACATGTGTGTGTGGAGAAAAATTGAGAAACAACGAAATCCAGAGTGAAGAATTCAATATGAAAGAAAGTCGACGTTATAATATTTAGGTTTTAATATACCATAATCAGGACTTAGAAAAGATCTTATCAAGTGTTGTTAGATGACCCATAAATGTTTAATGAAATACAAAACAAGGGACGAGATTATATATACTGAAAAAGGGGCTACTAAACCTTTAATCCATAAACCGGGGTTCATATTTCAAAAAATGTCATGTAACTGTATAAGGCAATGATGTATAACAAATGGAACCATCAAGATATAATATGGATTGTCTTTTGTTTACTTCCTCTTCTTTCCGTTGACTTTCTTATATACTAAATTCTTCATTTTGGATTACTTTGTTTTTCAGGTTTTTTTTCACATTGCCGGATTCTTTCTATTATTCACTTTCATATATATATATATTGGCAGCGTTTCTTCATGGATTCATATTTGATCGAACATTATTGTCATTTTTGTCTACGTATTTTTTTATTAATTCTTCGAGTTGCCGAATATCATAAGATTGATACAGATTTAAAAAAATGTCTATAATGTTTAATCGAATATATATATATATATATATATATCAGTATCACCTATAAATTAGTACACACCAATGATTTTTGGAATATGAAATAAACTGTCTTCTAAATAAAAGATACTATTCTCGTGAAATATATCAAAACGGATATTATTACTCACCATTTATTACCAAACTCTATAGCATCAATACTCTGTAATAAAAGATATATATATATATGTGTGTGTGTGTGTGTGTGTGTGTGTGCAATTTATTTGTTTTACAAAAGTGTTGCAATTTTATTTATTTATTTATTTTTGGGAAGTTGATAGATAATCCGATTGACCAATGATGTCTATCTTGATTATAGATCCTTCTTTGTACTAATTCGAGAGTTTAGAATTAGGAGCAAATACTTTTTAAGTCAATTGGTGTAAATAGTAAGTCTGGTTCATTGTGGCTCAGAAGTGAAATTTATCTTTTCCTTTTTCCAATCCGGCTCTTTTGCGCACTTGTCAGGAAATGACGTACAATTGATTCATCCATCCTTCATATCATGACCACTTTCATACACAGCAAGTGCTTAAATAGCTTCTTTTTTTAATATTTGTTGAATCTTCCCGCTTTACTCTGAACCACTATAGTGATACACCATTTCGTACATTCTTGTTGTGACAGCGACCACTCCTTCACGCTCGTAAAGTCCTGTTTTATTGATATGAAGCACTGAGCAAAATAGGTGAATATAATACGAAGGAATGAAAGTAAGGCCTCTTTTTTTTAATTCTCACATAAACTAAAGCATATACAGGGATAACAATACATATTTACCCAACTCCGCTTCTATGGCAAGCATGTGGCACAAGGTAAATTTCTTTAATCAAAGTACAACTGTTTTGAATTCCTAGGTACAGTATCTTTGTTTAATAGCTATCAACCTTGATGGGTTATTCAATGCCAAGTTCATCCTCGTAGAAGAACAGCAGGGATACTATTTACCCCATAGAGGGGTTTGCGGGGTTCATGCCTTTCTCAAAGGTACTAGTCCAACAGTGAGCACACACAGTACCAGTACTTACTTGGAGGCTGCAGTTAAGCACTTTATTCATTAAGGCACAGAGACTTCCACCTTCGTATTCATATTCCTTCTCGGTAATGGTATCAATACCGTCGGATAGAGCCATTTTTTTGCTTAATAGTCAACACCAGCCGTGAGATGCATTTTTGCTGGCGAAGAATAACATCATGTATGCTCTACTTGTAAGGTAGTTGCTCGGAAAGTAATGCTTTCTTTTTTATTACGCTGTTTTGTGCTATCAGAATCAGATTTGGGCGATGCGCTGATATAGAGTTCGAACCTTCCCATATTATTCTGTTTTGTCATAGACAACAGTTGAGAGGTAGTCTAACATCAAAGAAGTGACATCTCCTTGAATGCAAGAAAAAATGCACACATTTGTATTCATCAATGCTTCTGAACGTTTACAGAGACCAAGCAATCGATACGATCATTTATGCATTAGATGATCAACTACACTGGACTGTGAGATATCAAGTCCGCCTGATAGTCTCCGAGTGCTACTCGCTGGATTGGCCTCTATGACTTAGAACACGTCTTCGAAATCCACGCTTTTAAGCTTACCTGACCTTCCCTGATCGTTGAGGTTCTTAAAATACAAGCAAAATTTCTTGAACCATTTGGTTACTCTACTGTGGTCAATTGCGCCTTCACATTTCACGCAACAAATGCTTTTAATTGTTTCAGTGGCGTTATAAATACAGTTCAGAGACCATAAATTTACGAGGTGCCCGTGGTGTAATGGTTATCGTCGCAGAAAATGGACACGGCGACACGAGTTCAAATCCTGGACGAGACTGATTGCATTTCACATAGCACTAATACTCTTGGAAAAGGTAAATAGTAGGACAGACTGGGTTCTTCAGCCTTGGTGAGGCAACTACTCAAGGAGAAGGAATACTCTGAATTCAAACCTGTTAATCTCCGCTTAAAATTGACCTTGTGTCATATCCTGCCCGAGCGGAGGGGTTGGTAAATATGATAAATTCACGAAATTAGACTACATTGCACGTTCTTCAGTGTGGCTTTCAAATCACTCACGACGGAATTTAGCTATGTACAACGTGTCAGAACACCAACTACCACAATACTACCGATCACAGTGGGAACCTACCACGGCTTGAACTACTTTGGTCACCAGATATACACGTCGCAAACTGGCACGTACCAAAATATTGCAAAACATTTTACTCACTCCCGAATCTGTGAATACATGTGCACACATTATTCGGTCGGTGTCACAAGCTTATCAGCAGCAACAGCAACAGCAGCAGCAGTAACACCAGCAGTTCTTAACTGACGTTGCTGGAATTAATTAAATTGATTATGAAGGAGAAAACACTACTGGATGATTTCGTATCGGAGATTTGAAACAACAATAACACACTCGTATCCTTTTTTTCTATTTTGCAACATTTGACGTCCATATGGAATCATTTGCTTTTATATTACAAACCATTTTTTCCAAAGAATGGATCAAGGCTTGCTAAGAATGATCGTCTACAGACCAGGCTTATATTTCATGTTACTTACTATAAAGACGTCAAAACACTTCAGAATTTATAAATAGGATCTAAGATACTTTGCCAGTTTCTTTCTCAATCTTATATATATATATATATACCCAACCGCTCCCAGCCCAGTAAGCTAGCACTGTAGAATACATCAACTGCATCTCTGCTGAGGGCTAAGACCACTCCCTCACAACAAGTGTCCTTGATATGACACTAAACAATCTGATGGTGAATGTCTAGTAATGCTGGAGCTTTGGGGAATATGGAGTACCCCTTGAGTACCATCGCTCCTTGGTCCACTCTGGCTCGGTGGGGTAACACCTGATAGGGTCCCATCTATGTGTCAAATAGAACTGTTTGACATTTAAACTGAGTGCAAGCGAATGACGAATGCTAAATTGTATTGTTTGAAATAAAACTGTTTGATAATTTAATTGTGCGTAAACAAATAAATAATGCTTAATTGAGTTGTTAGTGATACACAGCAATACTTGGAACCATTTAACTGTGCGCAAAAGAATAAGCTTAGGATCGTTTGAAAACGTGATCAACAAAATGTGTTTACAAATTAGATATATATAATATATATGAATGAAGGGGATTGGCATTAAATAACCTACAATGGTTGATATGCCATAAAACCAACTTTCCAATAATGAGAATACTGAAAATTTAGTCCTTAATTTTTACATTGTTGTATGAAGGAATGCATATAAATATTGTCTATATTAATAATGGAATTTTGTCAAGCTTTTTACATATGTAAATACAATAATAAATATTCCTTAATTTGGTTTCATCGAAAGGGTGATCTGTTTTAAGTCTGAAATAATTGCACGAATTTTATAATAGAGAAATAAGGGGAAAAAAGAAAATGTTTCTTCATTGCGGTTACTTTTCCAAAGCAAAACGATTATTCAGATGTCGTTTTCTCTGTCACAGTATTCATCTCATGTGATAGCCTGATATAAAAAAAAATACCCCTTCTAAAAATTTAAATAATTGAAGCTCGTTTGAAGCGAAAAGGAATCCTAACTCTTATAACCCTCTTTTAGATAAGCGTTGAAATTTGCCATCATGGCATGTTGTGAAGGATCAAACGTCCTTATCATTTGGGGCTACGACACCGTCATTCCAACAAATTTATCCAAGGTCATTTCCATAAGAAATCATGTTTTAGTTTCTTTTTCTTTCTCTTTTTAACACATTGGCGCACACAAATCTTGTATATTTGGAAGCTGCCGTTGTCAATGACAGCAAATAGCAATGTTGACGTTTCTTGTAAATACCGACCGGTTTGAAGGGAGCCTTAACTGACGGGACGTACTTTTTGTTTGGTCACCGGATTAAGTATTCGTGTCAAACGCCAAGGGCTAGTCAACGTACACCAGTAACTTTCAACCTATTATTCGTCCCTATATCAAATAGTAAGTAGAGGGCCAACTGTTTGTACAAGAGTAATTTGTACTATTGTACTCGCTTTGTATAAGTATTTGCTTTTGTTCGTCTCTTTCTTTAGAAAAAAAAAAAGAAAGAAAGAAAAGAAGCAAAAGAAAGAAAAAAGAAAGTAAGAAATCAAAGGAAGAAGAAAGAAAAGAAAAAAAAGAGAGAAAAGCCTGCTACCGTTGAACTAGTCCCAAGGATAAAGCAATATTTTCCATGAAGCGTAGGACATTTTTGCTTGAGCTGAATTCGAACACAAGTTTCTTCTTAGCGTACACGCACACCGCGCACGCGCGTATGTGTCCATTAAACGAAAAATAAAATTTCAATTCTCTGAAGGGCGATGCTAATTTTAACACAGCATAAGCGCTAAGTATTGCTGATACACACCTTATTTTGGAACCTATGTCCGCATTCATCTGTATATAGTATTATTTTATTGTATTTTATTGTTTTTGTCATCAAATATATTGAGTTGATATATTTTAAACAAGGAACCATCCCCACTTTAAACAGTAAGCCTCTAAAATGAGTAAATCAGTTCGAAAACCTCGGCAGCACTATCTCATCTACTGAAAGCAATGCTGACATATGCATTGGGAAGGCATGAACTGCTATTAACAGGTTGTCGATCAAATAGAAATCTAATCTCTATAATAAAATAAAACGGAATTTCTTTCAAGCCGTGGTTATGTCGGTACAACTGTATAGATGCATCACCTGGAGTCTAACGAAATGGGGTGAGTCTACGTGACATAATGGCTAAAGTGTCTGACTGCTGTCTCTCGATTTAAGCGACTTTGAACTACAATCAAGCTAATACGTTCACTTTCAGGCTAATGCCCTTGAAAAAAGAATGAATCCTGTCATCTACCCCCCCAGCAATAAATTAAATAGTATCATTTGGCATTAAATAAGCAACGAAGATTAATGTGCCTTTAGACCAAACCAATCTAACGAAACGATAGATGGGATCTATAAAATAATACTAAGTATTGTTTTGAACAAATCTTGGAAGCAGCACCTCACAAAACAGCAGCTCATATTTCAAAAACCGTTCAAGACGAACAAGACAAGCTGGAGAATAATAAATTAACTTATTAATGACGTTCTCTTATGTAGTCCTACATATGGAGGCGTTAGTGTTGGCTAACCAGCAAAGACTTACACACATCAGTTCTGTGTGGACACTCAATGTATTCTAAAGAACCTGATGATAGGGATGGATGACAAGAGAACCAGAGAACTCCGCGTTATCAGCATGACTTGATGTTTTTGAGTAAAAGAGAGCTTATACATATATATCATCATCATCATGTCATGCAGTTAGCACGGATTTCCCTGACTCTCTCTCTCTCTCTCTCTCTCTCTCTCTATCCGGTAGGTTTTGTTGAATGCATCCTGTGTTCGTAGAGAGCTGTTGTAGGTAAGTTCTTGTTGGTCGACCAGTGTGTGTGTGTGTGTGTATGTGTGTGTGTATGCTTGATTTTTAAAAATTCTATAATGTCTAGTTAGGTGACACTTATTGATCTCTCTCTCTCTCTCTCTTAACCACCCCCTCTCTAATTCTATCTTGCCCTCTCATTTACTTTTTCTTTTCCTCTTTCACTGTGACTCTCTATACACTATTCATTCTCTCTTTTTCAATTTCTCTCTCTTTCGAACTAGTTATTTCTCCCAATTATTTATTTATTTATTTATTTCTGGGGGGATTTGAAATGATTCCAGTCGACTGATGCTTGCTAACTCGGCGGATGGCATTCATTACAAACAGATGAAATTTTGAACTATACGTCTATAATTCTGTCATTAAAAAGTGTATTAAGATAGTAAAAAAACCTTGATTGATTTTTATCTTGCAGATTATATGAATTCATTGATTGATTTTAATGACATTTCAAACCGTTTAAGGTTATTTTATGCGTAGAGGTTAAGGAATTACCTTCTTTCTGTTCCTATTCCCATTTTTGTGGAGTTATTCCTTAAGATCTTTTTGCACACACTTATATATCTAATACAAATAATTTGCACACAATTATATGATTTCAAGTAAATAAACAATAATAGCTTCAAGTGACAATTCTTAATAAAAAAAAATACATGGTATAAAGTATTCGTCTCAAATACTAGTAATTTTCAAAGAGACCAAGACACTGACAAGACACTTCGAGTGTGAGTGGAGCTTTGGTGAATCTACTCTTCCCAGAACTCCAGAACCTGAGTCTCACTATCAGTTGAAGTTTAGTGCAAGTTCCCAGACACCCTTTCTTTTTTTTTGGGGGGGGACTCCTCTCCAAGAGATGCAGTCAGCATATTCTAAGCTTAGCCAACATCGTGATTTCGTAGATGTGTTCAGACAGTTTAAATCTATGTTCGTATCTATCCTTTACTATTGCAATTGTTTGTGTTTACCATCACCTCTAAACCAGCACTTTTTTTTTCTTTTAGTTTTATTATATATTTCTTTATTTTAATTTAGTGTTATTTTATTCTAAAGAATTCAGTCTTTTTCTATCTTCGTTATCACAAGTCAAAATTTAGAATGCCTCTCTCAGTCGGTCTGTTGAGTATCTAGGAATAGGTTAAGGTTCTACGTGTCGTCCCGCAAGATCAGCTTTTCATAGAGTATCATGGTTTTGCATTGCGTGCAAGTTGTAATATGAGAAGAGTTAATGTCACGCAGTTCAGATGTCACCGGAACCTGACCTCTGCACCCGATCTGCGGCCTACCAAATCGGCAGGAAAGCAATCCGATACACGGTTGGTATTACCAGTTAAACAGGTGCCAAAACAAATTCGTATAACTTGTGCGAGTTTAGAGGCAAAGGGATTTATATAGGAAAGAAAAGAAAAAAAAGAATCAAGTGATTGGAGAATGAGAATTGGATTTGAAAAGGTGTCTCGATTTTAAATGAGAATAAAAAAGAAAAATACAAAAAACAAACAAGCAAACAAACGAAAAGAACATATTTTTGTGCTAAGAAAAATCACCACCGTCGAAAAAAAAAAGTCATTTAATTGCATTAGATTTATTTAAAACCATTCACTATTAACGGTTTGCTAAAGGGTATGCGAATTTTAGACTGATTGATAATGGGAATGGGGTACCTAAGCAATGCTGAACAAAAGAACAAAAATAATAAATCCGACAAATTTATATTTGAAGACTACATGTTGCATAGTATCAATGTACAAAGGTCTGGTACATGGCCATAAAATTGAGAGTTCTGTGAAAATTAAACTTATCGTTGCCTTCATTGCAAGATGGTCACATGCATTTCACTTCAAGAGAAAATGATGTTATGGCCTGAAAAAAAAATGCGTGTGGAGGATATTTGATAAAAATAAGAGCTCAATATCAAATCTCTTCCATAGTTTTTAATTACAATTTTAATTTTAATTACAATTTTTTAATTTAGATTTTTTCTTTTTTTTCGATAGGCTTTCTCAGCTTTTCTCATGAGTTAAAAATCTACCTTTACACGTCTATCACAAATATATTACAAACTAACACAGGGAAATCCTCGTGGCGTAGTGCGTAACGTACTGGACTATTACATCGTAGTAA
>OY757937.1:70441559-70451559 GCA_963585895.1 Sepioteuthis lessoniana
GCTTGGAAATTGGCGGACGAGTGGATACCATCCAAACTACAGCATTATTGAGAACGGTCAGCATACTGAGAAGAGTCCTGGAGGCTTGAGGAGACTTGCTGTCACTCAAACCCCAGTGAAAGACCATCAGCGTTAGCTGATGTGAAAAAAACTATAATAATAATAATGAGATCTCCTCATGAGTTTCCTATCAATGTAACTTAAAAATATCAAAGATCTCACCCCAAAGAGGAAGCTAAAAACATAAATACGTAGAATGTACATAATCACTACCTTCTCTTATCCGATGTCATGATTAAAGGCTATGTGATGGAGTGTAAGAACATGAAAGAAAAGCTGAAAAAACAACAACAACAACAACAACAACAACAATAATAATGATAATAATGATAATGCCTGACAAGGCTTCTTCTAAATATAAAAATAAACAATACGCAGTTTAGCTAATCTCTAATTTACCTAATCAATTAATAAGTATCTAATGTAATTGATCAATTAACTATCAAATTAATAACTAAATGAAGTGTCAATCCATTGAATTAAAAAGATATTTATAAAACGCTGAAATTTTACACAAAACTATTCTAACTAAATTAGATAATATAAAAGATATAATGAATCTCAGTCTTGTTATTTAGATTCATCTTTTAATGAACCACCATGTATTACTAAAACCCCTTTATATATATATATATATATATATATATATATATATATATATATATATATATATATATATATAACACAGCAAAAAAAAACATCATAAAGAGGTTTCTATTACAATAAAACACCTAGAATAGCCCAAATTGCAACTGAATGGTAATTCTGTAGAGTTTGCAGACACGCTGAACGTATTTTCTTTAAATTATCCAAATTCTCGATATAGCGGAAAAAATTATGAAAAGTTAATTTTTCAGGATACTCTACTCTTTAAATAATTGTATTGATATCGCTTTTACAACGAGAATATAGCTGTCTCAAGGGCCGTATAGTTCTACATAAATCTATTTGAAAATTTATGGATAATTGATTGATTAAATCTTACCAAGGTATGTTTTTTTCAAACAATTATAATTGATCATATACTTTGCTCATAAAAAGGCAGTCCTTTAGGTTTTCTGGTGATGATGTAAAATACACATCGAAACGTTAAATCAATTTGTTACTCTTGTTTACTAATAATCCTGCTAGAATACTCAGTCGAATTACCACTATCTTCTTGTTTAAATACTATCATAAATAGGAATTTTCTTTTTTCTTTTTTCTTTTTCTTTTTCTTTTTTTCTTTTCTTTTTTGTTATTCTTTTATTTTTTTTTATCTAATGCAGTACACCGCCTGTTTAAAACCAGACCGTAAACCCTGTCACTACCCAACCTTTCAGGACGGGAGAAAAGAGGAACCCGTGACTTCATGGATACTGTTACTTATGGAATGGCAAACCTTTGACGCGAGCGTATATTAACTAAGTAGCTTGCGTACCCCAGAACCTTTTCCCCGCCATTAGCGGCCCCTGCTGATTCGCATTCTAGAGCTAGAGGCTGAGAATTCGGAAGGTGTTGGGTAGAGGTGACCGCAAAAGCACATCTGTCTTGGAGAAAAAAGCGAAAGTATGCCTTGAAGCTTCAGACAAAAGGAAGCACATGTTCGCAATGCCACTTGTTGCCGTGACGCGTGTTGCCAAAAATCATTCCACGCGGCCATTTGTCTGACTTGTGATTTAACCGAGATGAATTGTTTTGTTTTATTGTCTATTGTCTTATTATGAGATCGGGCAGCATTTTCATATTTAAAAGCAGCAATGAAATTTATTATCTACTATTAAGAACGAACTCTTTTTTCGGGTATTTAAAATAAAATCTAAAGTTTAAACTGTTGATAATATCTTCTAAATTTAATTAATATGAATTAATTAAAAGAAACATTAAACTTCATTGATTTTTAAGGATTATTTTAGATTGCTTTTTGTGAGAACTTGGATATAAAGTTCTAAAATTGAAGCACACACAATACACACACACACACACACACACACATATATATATATATATATATATATATATATATATATATATATATATATATATATATATATATATCGTACAATATAAAGAAGCAATCTAGGAGATAGATCTGAGCTTAAGCAATTATTTTAATTATCCTCTCTCCTAAAATCTGAAGGATCGTTTAAAAACTATCAATGGTAAGAAATATCAACTCATCCTAAAACAATGTACCATCCAAATCTGTTTTAAGGGTCAAGTATCTTTTAGATCATAGATAGGGGAACATTTCCGTGTTTCAAGCCCACATTGAAATCTATTGTCAACTGAGGCCACACACCATAAATTATTAGTTTGTTTATAACAAATCCTAAAGTTTTATTTTTATTTTTTAGTTAATAACTTTGTCAAAATTTTATTAATGTATAAAATCACTCAAAAGAAGTGAAAGGCTTTGCTAATCTTTTTATGACTTGTTGAGATTTTCTTTTCTTTCTTTCTTTTTTTTTTTAGAAGAAAACATTGGGATATCAGGATTTAAAATGGAAGTGCACGATTTTAATTGATCTTTCGAAAAGGATAAGGAAAACCACACCTACTAATGACCAAAGATGAGAAACAAGTATACTTCTAAACTATTGTTTAACTTGTTGCTATTCAAAGGATCGGTGTCTAGAGCAAACCCCTGAACAAAGAAAGTGAGAAACGACTGGAAATACAAAAGGTGGTTCACAAATAATTGTGACCATACTTATTCACGTAACGTAAAAGACATCAAACAGATTGTGCAAAAACGTACTCACGTTGAGTTCTTCCTTACATGAGGAGGTTTTCTACCAGGTCCTTTGCAGTTATCATGGACAGTTTGAGAGCTTATAACCGTCTGCGTCAAGCCTCTATTCATGCTAAATTTCGGCTCAATAGTCAATCGGCTAAGGGGTCTAACCCTTAAGTTATGTGTCCCATAATAAATGTGTTCCAATTTAAGATCCCTACGCTATTATATTTTTTGTTATTTCATGAAGGTAAAATTGTTCTGTGAGAAATTTCTCGGGGTTTAATAAAGGAATACCTTTTTTCCAAATTTACGTGACACTTTAGAGATTTATCAGCTTAAATATTTGTTCTTTATTTTTCTTAGACGGAATGTTTGAACTCACTAAGCAATTATGCTAAGTAATTATTTACATCTTCTGCTTGAAAATATATATTAAGTTAATTAGTAATTATTAAAGGCGAATAATTGATTTAAGAAAACATGTTTTTTTTTTGTTTTGTTTTGTTTGTTTTGTTTTTTTTTTTGGTGTATGGAAATTAAAATTTTGTACGATAATTCACGTTTTGCAGCAGCATAGCTCCTCGCTTACAGTTGAAGAACAGAGACCACTTTCCCCAAAGCCAAGTAAGTATACATAACGGGATGTCTTCCCAGCTGTGACCATGTCGGTACAATTATATAGATGTATCTCCTGAACTCTAACAAAACGCACGGAGAAAACCCTAGTGGTAACGACACTAGAGTGTTGCGTATTGTTTCGAAGCAGCACCCCACACAAAACAAAATCCCAGCTCGGGACTGCTTGAGAAAGTAAGGACAAACTCACAAGCGGCGTTCTATTGTGGACTCATACACATGGGCACACTAGTCTTGGGCGAATAATAAAGATATACATACATCAGCTTTGTGCAAATACTGGATGCTGACGCGAGGGCATGCTGGAAGCCATGACTGTAAGGATGGATTGAGAGAGACAGAGAGAGAGAGAGAGAGAGAGAGAGAGAGAGAGAGAGAGAGAGAGGGTGTGTGTGTGTGTGTGTGTGTGTGTGTGTGTGTGTGTGTGTGTGTGAAGGGACTTCGTGCTGTCAGCACGACTCGAGGATGAAAATGATGATGACAAACTATTCTTAACACAGACAAATAATTCTTCGCAAGTATTGATATAGTTGTTGAAGTCGAGGGTGACCCAAAGGGTCCCTTTTCGATAGCTACTGCACCAAGATGTAGATGAGGGTTCTACTCCGTTTCCTGGATTGCTCTACTTTACCCTTGATCCGTACCTTATAATGCTGAGTGTTAAGTAAGGAGGCATTTTTTTTTGAGTCTTTGGTATGACTCGAACTGGGATTGAACCCAGGTCTCCCGGGCAATTGACGAACACTACTGCAATTTTGTTGCTCTTTGTTTGTTTTGAGCGGGGATTTTAAAAGTTAGGGATAAGAGGTACTCAAAAGTACATAGAACTTAAGATGCAAACTTTATTCTTCAAAAAGAAGTTGATGAAAAAATGGGATTGTTTTCCAATTGCGATTGAAAAAATATCCGACAAGATATAAAACAACATGGGCAATTTTTAACACAATTACAGATTAAACATTCTTTATAAGACTAATAAAATTTTGACTTGCACATATATAAGGAGGTGAATCAATATGTTCATATACTAATACATAGGTTTGGTTTGGTTTCTTTGTTTAATGGCATATCAACTCTTTTTAGGTTATATAATGCCGAAGCTATTCTCCTAGAAGAACAGTAGTGGTACTATTTAACCCATAGATTGGAGGATAAGGGGGTTCATACCTTTCCCAAGGGTATTTGCCCGAAAGTGAACGTAATAGCGAGACTGGAGTACGAACTCGCGTACTACGATTCCGCTGTCCATCGCTTTAACCATTACACCACGAGGACATCCCCACTAATATAGAGTTTATCAGTGAATGTTATTATGAAATTATCCATTATATTTGACCAATGGAAAAACGTTAACGTTCTTTGTCAAGGCGACAATTTACTTTGAAAATGAATATTTGTTGTATAAAATGTATGCATTTTTTTTTGTCGTAAAGCGATATACTGATTGATGTACTTAATTAATGGTTTGGTTTGGTTTCTTTGTTTAATGGCATATCAACCTTTGTAGGTTATTTAATGCCAATGCCATTCTCCTAGAAGAACAGTAGTGGTACTGTTTAACCCATAGCTGGGAGGATAAGGGTGTTCATACCTTTCCCAAGGGTATTTGCCCGAAAGTGAACGTAATAGCGCGACTGGAGTACGAACTCGCTTACTACGATTCCGTAGTCCATCGATTTAACCATTACACCACTAGGACACCCCCACTTAATTAATAGAGGCCACCTAACCGAAGTCTGACTCCCCTTTTAAAAAGGGTCATTGTCTCCTTAATACTATCACTATTACACATATGTAAAATCTTAATAAGTAAGTTGTTCTCATGCTACAGGTCTCCAAAAATAAACACTTATGTTCGGTTACCCAGTATTGTTGCGGCAGTAGAATACACCGACTGCACCTCTGCAGAGGGGTAACCCCCACCCAAAGAATGTCCTGGATATGATGTTAAACAATCCGATGGTGAGGTTCCAGTAATGCTGGGGCTTTGAAGAATGCGGAGCACCCATTTATTGCTATTGTTCCCAGGTCCACTCAAGCCCGGAATGGTAGCATCTGATAGGGCCGATCTATGGGTTATATACAACTAAACAGCATACGTACGCTAAACTGAATTGTTTGAATTAGAACTGTTTGACTAAACTGAATAGCTTGAAATAGAAATATTTTTGACAATTAAACTGCCTACTGATGCTGTTTTTGACATTGAAACTGTACTTATGTTAAACTGAATTGTTTAATGTCGAACTGTTTTGACATTTAACTGCGTGTCAAAAAAATCTATACTTATACTAAACTGAATTGGCTGAATTAGAACTGTTTGAATGAACAGAATAGCTTGAAATAGAAATGTTTTTGACAATTAAACTGTGTACTCATGCTAAACTGAATTGTTCGAAAAAGAACTGACAATTTGTATAAAAATAGATTTGGCGTTAAATAACCTACAAAGGTTGATATGCCATAAAACCCAACCAACCAAACGTATGTTCGGATGTTTATTTCTAGTGCCACGAAGTGTCGTTAGGACTATAACCAGCGGACTAGATTAATAAAACAGCTGGAATTCTTAGTGTTAAAACATTTTGGCTGTAACATCAATTCACTTAAGGCCACTTAATAAAATAAAATTTGGTCACTTGGACCTCTTGGGCCCTCAAGTACTCTCCTACACACACATATATAATTCAAGATAGTGTAGATACAGAGTTTTAAGTCTGATGATTGTCTTGGCGAGAAACTGACTGTCAACAAGCGCTGTTGCCTCTCTATATATGCTATCTTTATTAGATATATATGCTCTATCATCTATATCGAGTACTCTTAAAGATGAGGCAAGCCACATTCTTTATTATATATATATATATATGTAGGCTCCGCACTTTATCTTTCAAACCTCTCTCATTTTCTTTAATCTTTATATGAATATATATATATATATATATATATATATGTGTGTGTGTGTGTGTGTGTGTGTGTGTGTGTGTGTGTGTGTGTGTGTGTGTTTATAAAAGTCCCTTTATCTTTTAAAAAACGCTTGCAAGTAGCACACACACGCGTACACATATATGTATATACCTGCATATATAAAGTGTATATCTGCAGGAGCACGTAATATATAAACCATTGGCTGTGTGAAATTGATATTGGAACTTATATACAATATATGGATAGGACTTAATGTCAGACTTACACAGGCTAAGGTTTATATACAGACACACCCAAGCATGCGTTGATAAAAGTGATGAGATACTCGTCCTGATCGAGACTTTAGAAAAATTTGTAAACAATGTTTTTGAAACGAGTGAAAAGACACGATAGAAAATACTCTGCCATTGACATGAAAACAGGCCGAAGTCACATCCTGTCGCGCCAGTTTTTTTTTCTTTTCTTTTTTTTTTTTACTGTTTGGCCAAAGTGTCAGCCCTTGTACTAAAAATCGCATCAAAAAAGATCAAATGAGAAGAAAAAATTACAATACATTGTTCAATGGGAAGACAAACAAGAAGATCGACAAGTTTTGATAAAATGCATGATTCTTTCTTTCTTTTTTAAATTTTTGAACCTATAATAAAATTTCATGTAAAATATTGCACGTCTTTTACCCAACCCCTCTGTCATGAACAGGATGCAGCACTGGTTGCCATACCAAGGTCAAAGAGCTCAGTCTGTCCTGTTATTTACTTATAGCCGGAAAGCGAATGCCTTACTCAAGAGTATTAGTACTATGTGAAATGCAGTCTCACCAGGATTTGAACCCGGGTTGCCGTGTCCATTTCCCGCGACGATAGCCATTACATCTCGGAAACTACCATATACGGAAAGTAATATATCCTTTTCAGGACTTGGGGGATTAAAGTTTTCTCAGGCAATTTTTTTATTAGTGATTTGCACTTCGCTATAATGATTCTCATGACTGATATCGAAATGAATTTCCGTTCCTTTCTCTATTGCTTCGAAATTCCTTCTCCTAAACCGGTTGCCTTCAAAGGCTAAAGAGCCCAATCGGTCGTATAGAGAGGAGATTAATAATTTTTGCAAGACTACAAGCGCAAAGTGAAAAATAGACACTATCTGAATTTGAATTCTACTTTATGGATTAAAATTTAGTGATTTAAAAGTCCTAGATCGCTTTTAAAGTCATTGATTGAGTTAAAAGTCACAAATCTGGAACAAAGGATACAACCCGTAAACTTTAACAGTGGTGTCTGATGTGCGTGTATTTTCTTTAAGAAAGGAATCTTATTCGTATTTCATCATTATCTTGTTATATTAAAAATTAAGCTAATTTTCAAAAATAACGTTAAACGTGAATGCAAAATTGGAATCGAAATCATGTGATTCTCTTTGGATATTTTAAGTGTACGTTTCAAATAAAATTTTCACAGTCGTGTGTCGTTTTTTCTGAGTTTGTTTTGTGTAGTTAATATAGAAATACAATGAGAATTTTCGTAATATATTGATAATTATCCTTATTATTTATAAATTTATTTACTCATTGCTTAAAGAAATATATATTTTTTTGAAAGCGATTGACTTTATTTTTGATGTTTTCACAACGACTTTCAGCAAATATATTTGTGTTAAAACAACAAAGATGATGACAATAGTTAGAAGTATTGAAAGAAAAAATGAAATTCCTTCACCGTTGAACCTCAGAAAACAACTGGAATCTCTTGTCCCCAACAAATAAACATTCAAATTGTCTTAGCTTTAAATTTTTTTTTACTGTTAAAACTTAGATTAGAAAGTAACTACGCCTTTTCTGTCAACAACTAACGAGACTTTGTCCTTCAGAGGACATCTGATCTTTTATTATAAATTTGATAGCCACGAAGGAGGTTAATGTTAATAATTTACCGTAGATTAATATGTTTTTCATTTTTTTCTTTGTGTGTGTGTGTGTGTGTGTGTGTGTGTGTGTGTGTGTGTGTGTGTGTGTGTGTGTGTGTGTGTGTGTGTGTGTTTCTGACCACCAAGATCTTTACTTCTAGGAACGAAAGCAAGAAGAAAAACAATGTTCTTCCAACAAATAATGGGGTCAACATTAAACCAGAATATTTAATATAATAGTAAACTTTATATCTATCCGCTCAATTGGGTTTAGCAAGATGAACTTGAAATTAAAGAATTCTGTTATGTGTGCAAAATTTCCCAGCGTTTTTGTCGGAATAAAAGCTAACAAATTGGTTTTAAACTGCATATTCAATCTTTACTTTAAAGTATTCAATATTTACGATATAATTTCATGACTCTATTATTATTATTATTATTATTATTATTATTATTATTATTATTATTATTATTATTGCTGTTGTTATTGATTCTGCTCTGTTCAAATGAGGCAAAATGTGTCTGAAATACACGGAAATTATCATGAGATAATGCTGAAAAGTTCTCGGTTCAACCACAAAGAATTTCACTTTTCTTTTTTTTTTTTTTTTTTTCACTGTTTGTTTGTTTGTTTGTTTTAATTTTGACAATTTTTTTTCTCTGAAAGAATAAAAGGAACTTGAAAAACAAGTAAGGAATGAATACGTGAAACTGTATTACATTTTATGATTTTAAGTTATTCTTTTGGTCTTTTCAGAAACATTTCAAACACTCTTGTCGTATTTATCTATGAAATAGTAAACTTGATAGCTTAAGTCGATTTAAAATTGTAAAATACTACTACTACTACTACTACTACTACTAATAATAATAATAATAATAATAATAATAATTAACAAGGAAAAAGAACTTGTTATTAAGTAGATTTTGCTGGTGCAACTGATCATAGAGTGAAAAATAAAAGAAACCGATAAGATAGACAAGTACTAGAATCTTTTCAGAGAACTAAAAAAAAAAAAAAAACCCGAACCAAACCAAAACAAAACAAACAGTGAAACATGAAAGTGGTGGTGATTCCGTTGTAGTTGGTACCCATAGAACGATCCCCAAAGGGCGGGAAAATAGATTAGAGGATCTTCAGATCAGAGAAAGAATTGAGCCCATCCAGCTCAGAACACAGTAAAGATCAGTTAGACAACATGAATGTGACGCGGAGCCCCAAGGCGATTTGCTGTCACTCAGATTTCTATGGTAAAGAACAATTTAAATCTGGTGAAAAAAAACTCCCAAGTGTGAAATAATAATAATAATAATAATAATAATTTAAATCTGCTGCCTGCCTTCAGGGCCTTTTAGACAGAAGTGCAGGTGGTATATTATAACCGGATTCGACTTCTAAAAAATGATTCAGGAGCCAAAAGTGGTTCGAAAATTTCCTGGAATCCCATAAAATGTTTGTATATATGGAAGACTAGCATTTAAATTTGTTGTTATCTTTACAGTTCATAGCACAAAAACGTTATAGATAAAAAGAGTGTGACTATTGAATGGGTTTAGAAATAGGCGTGATAGGGTAGGGAAATACGTGCATTGAAAGATATGCTAACATTTTAACCAACCTTATCCAGAAAAAACGATATAAACAAAAGCCACCCCAAGTAATAGAAACTGAAGATGATACATTTCTCTGGTACTTCAATACACACACTGACAACACTAAACAGCCCTTTAGACCAAGTATAGCCATAAAAG
>OY757937.1:70455332-70457832 GCA_963585895.1 Sepioteuthis lessoniana
GTAAGGAATTGAAAAAAACTATGGAAACATGCAGGTGACAATTATACCAATTGTAATTGGTGCGCTTGGATCAGCAACTAAAGGTTTACTAAAGGGACTGGAGGACTTGGAAATTGGCGGACCATCCAAACTACTACATTATTGAGAACGGCCAGAATACTGAGAAGAGTCCCGGAGACTTGAGGAGACTTTCTGTCATTCAAACTACAGTTAAAGACCATCAGCTAACGCTGACGTGAAAAAACTCTAATGAGTAAATAATAATAATAATAATAATAATAATAATAATAATAATAATAATAAGAAGAAGAAGAAGAAGAAGAAGAAGAAACATTCAGAGACGATATGAATAGTATTTTTCAAGGAAAATTTAAAAAGAATTCCAATAAGTGTCTGCCCAAGAAAAAATCAATATTTTATCGGATCACCAAAAATGGTCAATATCAAGCTTTTTGGGCTGATTAACATATCAAAGGAGTCAATAAATGCCATATTATTTTTTTTGTTTTTACTTTTATGTTTGTTTCATTTTTTTTGTTGAGTTTAGGGCCTAATATTTTTTTTTTTATTCACAATAAAGCACATTTTCAAATTTATAAATTTAGAAAGTTTTTAAAGATTAAGGTTTTCATTTAAAGAATGTCATTTTTACTTTTATGCGCCCATCAAAGAAATATTCAGATTGTAGACCTGCTCAAAAGTACAATTTAAACAGCTCTTGCAAAGGTACACAAGTATATATCTACCTATCTATCAATTTCACTATCTATCTAAAAAGAAATAGGTCAATTAATTTTAACAGTGTCTATTCTCTCCTATAATAGATATTTACGTTTAACGTTTTTATTCTTATAAACGGCTCTAATAATTAAGCCTAAACATCTCTCTCTCTCTCTCTCTCTTTATAGATATATATATATATATATATATATAGGTAAAGAGAGAGAATGAGATAGAATGAGAGAGTGCTAAGTATATATATATATATACATATACATATATATATGTGTGTGTGTGTGTGTGTGTGTGTGTGTGTGTGTGTGTGTGTGTGTGTTTGTGTGTAAAAAGAAGATGTATTAAAATCTACCTTGTAAAAGAAAAATTAAACTTAGTCCTTATTCTTTTTCATCAATTTCTGCTCGGAATTGAAATAAAACGGAAACTTTCTCAGCATAGAAACTTTACAATGGCAAATTTTAGTGTCAGATGTTATTGTTGTTTTGTGGACAGAGGAATGAGTGAAGGACGTACACGTATGTCAGCTTAAGTAAGACTTTGCTTATAGGCATTCGGCACTCGACACAGGAAGGTACGCTTTCAATCAGGCCAGGTAAACTACTTTCGCTTACCTGGTTGACAAAAAGACGGGTGTCTTGCGGGTGGGCGTTCTGATTACGTCTTTTTTTGTGAAGGTGTCTCGACACGCAACAAATGTAAGGGGAATCTATGTCACATGTCAGAGTTTAACTTGAAAACACTTTCGCATTCTGGCATTGATAAACATAAAAATACTACACACATATATATATATATATATATATATATAATATATATATATATATATATTATATATATATATATATGTGTGTGTGCGTGTGTGTGTGTGTGTGTGTGAATTAAGAAATCGTTTTAAAAAAGTTTTCTGAAATCAAGAAATGCTCGAATATTGATTGACCTGAATATATATATATATATATATATATATATATATATATATATATATATATATATATTAGTATAATCTAATGGTGAAAAACGTCTCTCCCAACAGAAACATAAAAATACACCAAAGTACAGCACAATAACACAATAAATTAAGAATCAAAAAATAAGTCAGTCAGAGTAATAACTTATATTTTTTACCCAAGTTTTTCACCTTTTCGATCGCCAGGTGAGCGAGCCACCCACACAAACAGTAGTAAACGAGTTCGAAACTCCAGTCGCACTATCATGTTCACTTTCGGACAAATATCCTTGGGATAGGTATAAACTCCTTTATCCTCCTAGCTATGAGTTAAATAGTACCCACTAGTTTTCTGCTAGAAGGATGAATTTGGCATTGAAATAACCCAAGAAGGTTGATATGTCATTAAACAACAAATCAAACAAACAAATACACAGACAAACACACACACACACACACACATAATGAATTAAACTTTAACGTACACACACACACATAATGAATTAAACTTTAACGTGTAAAGCACCCTTAACTCACAAAATGTTTACAGTGGACTATGCATGACAATGCAGAGAAATATCATAACATATTTCATAACATATTTCACTTTTGAAGAATATACAAAATGAAAAAAAAAATGACAGCTCATGACTCGGAGTTTCACGAGCACGATACTCAAGTGAGTTAGTATAACTCATGTCTGACATTTTTGCATTAATACACTTTTATCAATGCAAACCTATTTACAAATTTAAATGAATAGTTTTAAAGATGTTTTTTCTTAAATCTAAAGTGTCAAATACCTACCAGTGTATA
>OY757937.1:70465332-70472832 GCA_963585895.1 Sepioteuthis lessoniana
CACCTATGCTCATATACACAAACGTACACATGTTCTTGACACTAACCCATGTCAAATCCAAGTAACATGCAATAGGTTATAATGGGTTAAATGATACAAACAACAGTGAATGATCCTGGTACTGGGAGAGTACTGTTCATGCCTTTCCAATGAGTATTTCTTCGAGGTGAATACAAATAACAACAGATACTTTTGTTATTCCAGCCTGCATGTGCGCGTATAGAGACACGTGCACTGAAACACACATACATTGGCTTGCACACACGCACACACGCAAATCTATCTATCTATCTATCTATCTATCTATCTATCTATCTATCTATCTATCTAATACATCATCCAAACATTTTCTTTAATCAAGAAAGTGTTCAAATAAAGATCAATATAATTATTTTTTTCACATTCTCATGACCGTCCCTTGACTAAATGTTTCACGTATTTTCATAAAAAGAAAACAATCATCCGTTATACCCTTTCCCTTATTTATCTATTTCTTGTATATATATATATATATATATATATATATATATATAAATAGAAAGAGAGAGAGATAACAAGTGCGTGTATGTAAATATATATATATATATATATATATATATGCACACACACACACACAAACACACACATGCACATACACACACACACACACACACACACATATATATATATATATATATATATGCAAACTGATGTACCCATTTATTCATACAATTTTACACATGACCCTGCCGCCAAAACAATCGCTTCTTCCCGTCTCAACCAAATTTCTGAGTAACCTGTTATAAAACCTAAATTAAAGATTTGTCTAAATAAGGTTAGATCATTTAAATAATTTACTTTTGAAATTGCTTATGAAAAAAAAAATAAAGGAAAAAAAGCAAATAAAAAAAACCCCAACAAAAACAGCTTATTAGAAAAAGTAAGGTAAGAAAGAAAACTAATTTCATCATTCATTTTCAACTTGATCTCTTTAATAAATTGTTTCCTTCCATTTTGATAGTTTGTTGAAAGCCTTCATAATTATTCTCTCATGTGATTTATCAACTTCTTGCAAAGCGGCAATGTTAGCCTTAAAACAAACCAACCGCCAAAAATGGTAACTAATTTGGGCTCTAAAATGAATTAAATAAATTTACCTTCAAAGGTGCAATATGACCTAATAACTTTCGCAATTCAATAGTCAATTTTCAATATATATATATATATATATATATATATATATATATATATATATATATATATACGTGTGTGTGTGTGTGTGTGTGTGTATATGTATATATATATATATATACGTATGTGTGTGTGTGTGTGTATGTGTGTGTGTGTGTTTATCTATTTGTGTATTTGAATGTATATATATATATATATATATATATATATATATATAATTTATTTTCTTTTATATTAATAGATATTAATAGTTGTATTTGTGCATTCTATCTATCTATCTATCGATAGATATATATATATATATATATATATAAATGTATATATATATATATATATATGAATTTATACGTACATATATATACATATATATATATATACTTATATATATATGTATATATTTATATATATATGTATACACTTATATATATGTAAATATCAGTATTTCTTGCGTCTGTCTATCAATCAATCAATCAATCGATATATATATATATATATATATATATATATATATATATATATATGCAGCTACCACCCATCATATATATATATATGTATATATATGATTATCTTATATATGTATAAGTACACTTTTTTTTCTAAATTTCAAAATAGAAATATAAAATTGACAACGATTTATCTCGCATAGTTATTTTGCATGAATTCCGTGAAATTTTGTATGCGTTCAGAAAAGTTTTATATATATATATATATATATATATATATATATATATGTATATGTACACACACACACACACACACACACACACACACACATATATATATATATATATATATGTGTGTCTGTGTCTCTGTGTCTCTGTGTGTGTAAGTAAATTAATGGAAAGGAGTCCGAAAGTATGATGAAAAAACTGAAAAACAAAATAATCAAAAATGAATTTATTAGAAGGTAAGTCGACGTTAAAACGTTTCCGTTTTAATGAACTTTCGTTAAGACTTTAAAATGGTGAAACAAGTAATCAGTTTTAGATTACTTTGTTTTTCAATTTCTGTCCATATATATATATATATATATATATAACGCAAATACGAAAAAAAAAAAAGAGAAATGGAAGTGGGGATATAGCAAGTGAAATAAAGTAGCTAATGAAGTGTTTATCTGTTTATTGCGATGAGGTGTTGAAAAGTTCTCAGTGTGAACAAGTGAGAAATTTCATAGTATCATAAGACTGAAATGATGCAAATATTTATAATTCAATTCAATTTTTTTTAACGATTAAAAATATTAAGAAAACGGTAAACTATATCGTTTTGGTTGTGCCAACGACTTTTTTGCACTCTATCGATTGCCCGTGTGTATACATTTAGAAATTTAGACCCTCAGAAAAGGCTGAAGAAAAATCAAACACCCACAATCATCCCAGCTAAACAAAATTTCTAGATCATCAATAATCGATCATTTTTGTGGATACATTTATTTAAATTTCGATTATCAATGATACCATCTTGTAAGTATAATGAATGCTAGGGCCTTTTTCTACGAATTCCCATGAAGATATTCATTTAAATAAAAGAACTCATATAAATCTATACATGTTGCTGTTTATTACTGGACAGCAAGTTAGGGTGTTTTTTTTTTAAAATTTTCATCGACTAGAATAAAACACCTCTTCATCGCGGGAAAGTTCAACACTGCAAAAATTTAAGAAAACTTAAGTTTTTAAATAATAATAATAATAATGATAATAATGATAATAATAAACTCCAATGGGACTTTAACATACAAACGGATCACCTAATCCCAGCCAGAAGACCAGACCACATAATAATCAACAAAAAAAAAAAAAAAGAGAATTTGCAAAATTGTAGACTTCGCTGTCCCGACGGACAACAGAATAAATCTGAAGGAAAGTGAAAAGAAGGATAAGTACCTCGACCTTGCTAGAGAGTTGAAAAAGCTGTGGAACATGAAAGTAACGATTGAGCCAATTGTGATTGGTGCGTTAGGCACAATAACTAAAGGATTATTAAAAGGCCTGGAGGACTTGGAATTTGGCGGACGGGTAGAGACTATCCAAATGACAGCATTGCTAAGAACGGCCAGAAGCCTGAGACGAGTCCTGGAGACTTGAGGAGACTTGCTGTAACTCAAACTCCAGCTAAACCATCAGCTAACACTGATGTGAAAAATTCTAAAGGAGTAAAAAAAATAATAATAATCAACAAAAAAAAAGAAAGAAAAATTTACAAAATTGTCGACTTTGCTGTCCCGGTTGACCACAGAATAAAACTGAAAGAATGTGAAAAGAAGGATAAGTACCTCGACCTTGCTAGAGAATTGAAAAAACTATGGAACATGAATGTGGCAATTATACCAATTGTGATTGGTGCTTTTGGCACGGTAACTAAAGGATTATTAAAGGGCCTGGAGGATTTAGAAGTTGGCAGACGAGTGGAGACCATCCAAACGACAGCATTATTGAAAACGGCCCGAAGAGTCCTGGAGACTTGAAGAGACTTGCTGTCATTCAATCCCCAGTGAAAGACCATTAGCTAACGCTGATGTGAAAAACTCTAATGAGTAAATAATAATAATTATTACAGAGCGAAAATCAAAGAAAGCGAAAAGAGATACAAGTACTTCGACCTTGCCTGAGAACTAAGAAGACTGTGGAACAAGAAGGTGACGGTGATACCAGTTGTAAATCGTGCACTTAGAAAGGTCCCCGAAGGCTTGGTAAGGGGTTTGAAACAATTGGAAATCGGAGAACGAGCTGGGACCCTCCAAACTACAGCGTTGTTGAGCACGGTAAGAATACTGAGAAGAGTCCTAGAGACCTGAGGAGACTTACTGTCACGCAGAATCCAATGAAAGACGATCTGCAAATTCTGGAGACTTGAGGAGATTTACTGTCACCCAAACTCTAGTGAGAAAGCATTGGCTAACGCAGGCGTGAAAAACTCGAAATAAGTAGTAAATAATAATAATAATAATAATAATAATAATAATAATAATAATAATAATCGAACTAAAATCAATATGCTTACAGAGAGATTACTATCATTTGAACAAAATCTGATGCGTTCTACAAATCGTATATTATGGTTAGTGAGGTATGCTTTCTTCTTTTTTCTTCTTCTTCTTCTTCTTCTCCTCCTCCTCCTCCTCCTCCTCCTCCTCCTCCTCCTCTTCTTCTTCTTCTTCTTCTTCTTCTTCTTCTTATTATTATTATTATTATTATTATTATTATACAAGTTTTAACCACACCAGTTTTAACCAATAATTTATTGCTGAATTTCCAATGATAGCATGTCTTCTAAAGTCACCATGACTATTCCTACAATTTTTACTCCAGTGCCGTGCTCTAAATTGTTTTGATTCCTCCTCTGATCGCTAATTTCTCCCGTTTCATTTCTAAGCCTTTAAGGACCGTTCCAATTGTGCCAACAGTAATTTGTATTACTGTTATCTTCATATTCCACAGATTATTATTGTTTTACTCCTTTGAGAGTTTTTCATATTAGCGTTAACTGATGGTTTTCCACTGGAGTTTGAGTGATGTCAAATCTCTTCAAGTCTTCAGGACTCTTCTCAGTATTCTGGCTGATCTTGATAATATTGTAGTTTGGATTGTCTCTACTCGTCCTCTTATTTCCAATTCCTCTAGACCCTTTACCAATCCCTTGTTTATTGTTCTGAGAGCATCGATTATAATTGGTATAATCGTCACTTTTATGTTCCGCAAATTTTTCTGATCTCTAGCAAGGTCTTAGTGCTTATCTTTTTTTTTCGCTATTATTATTTTTTGCAAGTTTTTCACATTAGCGTAAGCGTAAGAGTGGCAGCGAGTTATTATCAATATTATTATTTACTCCTTGAGAGTTTTTCACACTAGCGTTAGTTGATGGTATTTCATTGAAGTTTGAGTGACAGCAAGTCTCCTCAAGTCTCAAGGACTCTTCTCAGTATTCTGGCCGATCTCAATAATCCAATAGTTTGGATGGTCTCCACTCATCCTCTTATTTCTCAATCCTCCAGTCCCTTTAGTCATTCGGTGTCTGTACCAAGAGCACCAATTATAATTGGCATAAACTTCACTTGGATGTTCAACAGTTTTTTTATTTCCCTAGTAAGGTCAAGGTATCTGTCCTTCTTCCCAATTTCTAATGATGATTGGTTAAACCGTAACCTAGCAAAAACAAATCGGAGGAAATTATTACTAAAGTAATATATTTAAATTGCTGTAAGGCAATAAAGCAATTTCCAGTTCAGTTTGCAAGTGAATGATAATTTTGTGGGGCTTATGGTTGCACTTAGCGTTATTTTTTAATCAGTGATATTTTCGATTTACAAGTTCTTCTTCTTCTTCTTCTTCTTCTTCTTCTTCTTCTTCTTCTTCTTCTTCTTCTTCTTCTATTATTATTATTATTATTATTATTAGTAGTAGTAGTAGTAGCAGTACTAGTTGTTGTTGTTGTTGTAACAGTTGTAGTAGTAGTGTTAGTTGTATTAGTATTAGTAGTATTGGTAGTAGTAGTAGTAGTAGTAGTAATTCTCTCTATATCATATTTAGTACGACAATTTTTTTTTTAAACAGCATTTTAGTAAATAATTTAACAGTATCATAGAGAATATTAATTTTTTGTGATTTTAGACAAAGTAATGAAGATAAAAAAAGGAAAAATCTCTCTAAAAAAGCTTATAATGGTTATTGTTGTAACTTTGATTACAGCAGGATTATTAAACGATGCTCGTATTTTTTTAGTTCCTTTACTTTTTGTAGGATAAAAAAATAATTTCTATCACATAAATGCTATTCTTCTAATTCATTTATCAAAAAGAAAGAAAGAAAGAAAGAACCGAAGAAGGAACATATTGAATGAATGTATGAATGAATGAATAAAAAACAGTTATTATGGCATCAATTTCCCAGGAAAATTGATGTTCAAAATGATAATTTTGATTGATTTGTATTTTTCTTTCTTCGTTTCTCAATAAACAATTAAAAATAAATCGACACAAGAGACAGAAAAATTCACTTGTGAATTAAAAATCTCTGGCTTTACCAACATAATAAGAATCATCGATAAGAATTGATGTCTTTTACCGGTCTCGATAGATAAATACGTATCAGGGTTTTTTTTCTAATGCAGGAAATACAAATACTCTTTTTAACAACATTATATATATATATATATATATACACACACATATATATATATATATATATATATATATGTACATAAATATATATATATATATATATATATATATATGCTTATGTCTGTGACTATCTTTTATGCTTTACGAATTCGTCCGACAGAATATATATATATATATATATATATATATATATATATATATATATATATGTATGTATAAAGATGAATAAAAGTGATGAAACAAAAAGCAATCGCTATTTTTTCCCGATTTTGTTATTCTTTATTGTCATTTTTTTTTCTCTATTAATTTTGATTATTGGGCATCGTTAGAAGAAAAAATTTCGCGAGGAAATTTTTTTTTCTTCTTTAAAATGTGTTGATATCCTATAAAAAAAAACTGGCAAAAAATGAAGTGGCTACGTACCATATCAATTTTTGAATATATATATATATATATATATATATATATATATATATATATATATATATGTGTGTGTGTGTGTGTGTGTGTGTGTGTGTGTGTGTGTGTGTGTGTGTGTGCAAATACTATTCGCGTGTGTGCGCGCGCGCACACACACGCGAATAGTATTTGAATATGACAGAAAAATTGGTATAAAGTTAAGAACAAATTACAATGAAAGTTTGATAAATGCAATGCATGAACTATCGAGAAAATTTTAAATGATAAGATTTAATTTAATAAATAGAATTGTTGAAATGCTGTATACGTTATTAAAATAGATTGCACGATATTAAAGGAGTCTATCTAAAAAAATGATTCAAAAGAAAATAAAACCAAAGTATACCCTTTAATCGACAGATTTTGAGTATTAAAACAATCGGAAGAAGACATTAGCATTTTAGTATTGATTTTATAAGAACACCAAAGGGATCCCTTGTCGTGTTGAGATCGACATGGACCCATGATCCTCTTTTATTGAACAGGAACGTTAAAAGGAACAACTTTTTCGAGAAAATCTGTTTTACAAAATTGGAAGCCTCTGTATACTGACGATTGTGTCTGTGTGTGCGCGCACTGACTATGAGCAACCCACCTGTTACGTTAAGTCTCGCCCACTGTAGAAGAAGATGAAGAAGAAGAAAAAATCCTATCCGGGACCAAAAATCATATCGCTTTGCAAAGAAGAAGAAAAAAATGTTTCACAACCCCTGCTTTCCAAACACAAAATACCCATGTTGGATTACTTT